>CM076578.1:1936557468-1936771599 GCA_034641835.2 Pinus albicaulis
TGTTTTCTTGTTGTGTTTCTCCTTATTTTCCCTTCCGAGATCTATAGTCTTTCTTTAGGTGTCCTTTCTTTCCACAATTCCATCACACTATCCCCGATCTGGACTTGGATCTGCCTTTCCTTGATTTACTGCGATATCTTGAGCTCTTTCCTCTTTCCATTATTCTTCCCCTAGACTCTGCACTCAAAGCATTACCTGATGTCTCACCAGAGCTTTTCCATCGCATTTCCTCGCTAAGGATAGCACCGACAACATCATCAAACTTTAAAGTACTAGATCTGGAGACAGAGTTACTAATGGCCATTACTAAACCATTCCAACTCTCTGGAAATGAGCACAAGAATAACAGAGCTCTAACTTCATCATCAAATTTTACCCCTACAGAACTTAACTGACTGGTAACTGTATTAAATTCATTTCAATGGTCTGCAACAGATCCACCTTCCGACATCTTCATATTAAATAGTCGTTTCATAAGAAATACCTTGTTTGAGGCTGAGGGGTTTTCATACAGTTTCGCCAACGTCTACATCAAACCCTTTGTTGTTGTTACCTTCGAAATATTGAAGGCGACTGACGCCGCAAGACACAACCGTACTGTTCCGAGTGCCTTTCTATTGAGAATGTTCCATTCCGCATCTGTCATGGTCGTCGGCTTCTTTGTTTTTCCGCTCAATGGTAGGTACAGATCTTTCTGATAAAGATAATCTTCCATCTGCATCTTCCACAGCGCAAAGTTTTGGCCGTTAAATTTCTCGACCCTAAACTTACCATTGTCCGCCATTGCTCCCACTCAAACCAGGAACCCCTTTTTCCTATGCCGAGTTTAGAACCAAAATATACAAGCTGGTACCGGTTATTTGAAAATTAGAGAAATATTCACAGAGCAATGAAACACATAAAATATGCGGAAAATACAAGCACACAAAACACATAAAACCAGAGAGACACAGATATACGTGGTTCACCCAGTTTGGGCTACGTCCAACCCGAACAGCCAGTCCTTCCTTTATATTATCCAAAAAAATGAAGAGACAAAACCTACAGCAAATCCGCTGTAATATGCTTTGTTCTCTCTCACAGTCTCCCTCTCTGTTTCTCGCTCCGAGAATACACTCATAATCAACAGCCCTTGATACAAACACCTGTATATACCAGGGTTGCCATCCCCGATAAAAACCTAATCTAAACATAACTATGTTGATCGGATCATTGGCCTAATGAACGGCCAGTTATTAGAAATTACTATACTTTTACAAGGAAATTTTACATCTATTTTTAGCTTCGGGGGGGCCTCCGAAAAGCGTTGCCGCCCCCCCTTGGACCCCCCATGGCAGCGATTAAATTTCGGGCGGCGTTTCCGCCCCTTTTTAAGGTACAGGGGTCCAATGCTATGATACAAAGTAAACAAGATAATCAAGCTCCACACCCAACAATGTTTTTCATCTCTTCTTCCTTCAACCTTGCCCTTCGGATCAGCAAATGAGCCTCGACATCTACTGCACTATTTTGTATCTCTACAAGTGTTGCAATATTCTTTTCTCTCAACTGAAACTCCATTTCCAGATCAAAGGAACCCGGGTAGTGCAAGAGAGTAGATCTAGGAGAAGGTCTTATATCGGCTGGCATCGAAAAATATACTTGGTTAAATCTAGCAGAAAATTGATACATCGCATATACTGACATTCTTTTGGGTACGATTATACTCCTACGTAATCCCAGCAAAAGTTGTCAGATCATCCACATGGCTTCATGGCAGAACTACAGTATCAGGATGCTACCGCATCGAGCGGGGCTTTGAACCTAACTCTTTACTTTGCCTTGCAAAGAAAAAAACCTATCTTGACATCTTTGTATCAACTTCAAAAAGGTCTAGAAAAGTCTCAACATTCTGCACATGTTGCTCAGCATTGACATTTTTACATTCACCGTCAAATCTTGGTAGATATAGGTCATAATTTTTAGGGAAAGCATGAAGAACAGAAGGTAAAACAAGAGGTTTGTATTGATATGGAATTTTAAAAGGTGTAGGGGTATGTACAAGAGCTTCGGGATCAGTTTTGTTTTCTTTAGGCTCATCACTCTGAAGAGAGTCATCATAAGATGTGGGAAAAGTAAGGAGGCCAGGATCAAAGGGAAACTCAGTATTTACATTCTTTGAATAGGTCAAGTAAATATTTTGATCACCTTTATCATACAACAAATTCTAAAAAACATTCAAGACATCTTCAAGACCAGAGAAGAAGTAATTTACAAGAAAGCAGATTAGATCCTAAATACCATTCCACTTTAGATACCTGAACTTTGTGTAAGATCCTTCCATTTTCTCAGAGAAAGAGTCAGTCCACCAGTGGAGTCTCTACTTTGAATTGGAGTCACCAGGTGAATTATTTCAGCCTTCTTATGTCTGATCGTTTTCCACCATCAACCATCAGATCTAAACTTGATACATGTACTGGGGCAATTGGAAGTCAAGTGTCACATTCACAAGCTAGACCAGATATTGACTGAAGCAACGTTTATCTACTTTCGCTAATGCAAAGCAAGAGCGTTTCAAAGGCTTCCTGGCATAACTTCAGGCTCCGTCTATAGCTTATAAAACAAATAACACCAACAAGAAAACCATTTTCTTCCCCAGTATGGTCGCCACTATGTTAGCGCTTGAATCTACCTTAGGCTGAAATAAGGCAAAACTCAAGGCAACATCGAGGCCACACTCGGCCTGGTAGTAGCCTAGGGACGAGGAGAAGAAACTCCTCTCACGGGTGGTCTTAAACAAAGGATGTTAAAGGGGGTGAGATGAATAATAAAGAGCAGATTTTAGGCTAGTAAATAGATATGAAAGGTTTGATTTAAATTTTTTGGGTTTTCGTTGGAAAAATGGGAAAAACAATTTTGGGCTAGGGGATGAGGCCAGATCTTTGCAGAATTCGAGTTGGGGCAAGGTAGGCAGTAGTATTGATGCTTTTTGATTATGTGTATGAATGGATCAGAATGAAAAGGAGCTGAAGAGGGCAAGGGAGAACAAGGATCCTCTCCAAACTGGCAAAAACATACAAAACTAAATAAATTCAAAGGCAGAGCACTAGAATCAATGGATTCTACCTCATTTACTCATTCATTTAGTTTCAGAAGCAAAAGAAGGGAATGGAATACATTAAAAATTAAAGAACTTACAAATAAATGAGAGAACACACCATCAAAACTGAAAGCCACAAGAATCCCAACGGGTGCGCAAAACCTACGATATGCTGTAATAAAAATACGAAGAAAATAGCAACCTTTGTAATGTGCCAAACTTTTCCCAAGAGTCCAACCTGTCCAACCTTTGAAAATGACTCAGAAAATACAATAAATAGACAAGTCTAACCCCTTCCCATGCCTCTAGGGGTCGAGCTCATGCTTCTAGGATCAGTTTGAACCAATTCTAAACAAGGAGCTAAAATCTAGGCAGCCAAACAACTTGCCTCTAAAAGGAAGAAAACTGATTCATTCACTTGATTTTCACTTTTTTGTGAGTGAACCATCTAGAACAAGTAAATACATGACAAAATTACATCATTTTTATCAAATTACATCAAGCTGGGTCAAAAATTACATCAAGAGGTGAAACTAGTCCAAACTGGCCGAATTCCTGCGCTGGAAGGTGAAAAATAGGCTAATTTCCTCTATGCGTCGTATTTTAGAAGCTCTATGTAGCGTGACTTTGGACTAATTTTAGAGCCTTATGCTGAAGTCAAAATAAAGCTCATGACTAGCTTGATGAAAGCCCTGGATGTTTTCTATCCAACCCAAGTGGAAGGACATAAATTTGGAGCTCAGTTTCCCCTCCAAAACTTCAATCTCCCAAGAGTACTTCCTGTTGGTGCAAAAGGTGGCAGAAAGGTGGTTTTCATGGTGTTTTTGGCCCTTTTGATCATCCATAACTTGATGAAATGCTTCAGCCATTCCTGAACATACATAATTTACCATGAAAAATCCAAAAATTCAAACTTTCCTCCAGAAGATGTCTCAAACGTAAGCGCGCGTCGGGTGGCGCGACGCATTGGGCGAAAAACCTGTTTTGTGACCAAAAATTTTCAAAATGACAAAAATTTCTCCAAATTTTCTGAAATTTGGGTACAGAAGTCCCCTCCACTCATGTGTTATGTTCGGCCAGTAGGCTTCCGGCGAAGATACGGAGTCTATCGAGGGCCTTTTGTGGATTTCGGTGCTCTCCTGGTGCATGCAGTTTCAATTGTAAAATCATTGTCTTGGTTGTATGATGAATGTGTCCATCATGGTGCAGAAAACAAGGTGTTTGACAAGTCTATGATGATAAATATATGTTTTTTTCTCAATTCCAAGTGTGCCATATATGAAATGAGAGGCTGCGGAGAAATATCACAAGGGATACAATAGACTGCCAAGTGAAATTTAGTGGTGAGGACAGTCACTGTTTGGGGAGTCAGGGACTTGGGGATTTATAGGTGATGGGAATGAGTGAATGAAATGGGGATATATAAATGAAATCAAAGACACAAGGCATCTTTTGAATGTTATGGAGATTTGGTTTAGTAAATGGATAGTGAGCAGTAGGGTTTGAGGCTTACCACATGGAAACAAAAGGGAAAGAGGGACGGTGGTATAACAATGTGACAGTACCAGCAGTGACAACAATGATAATAATGACAAGAACACAAATGACAATAGAATGAGAGTTTGAGCACCAAAGTTCCAAGTTTTAACCACCTCTTTCAAACCCTAAGGGAGAAATTTTTTACAAAATGAGAGGGTTTAAGTCTTTGACATTCACTCTCTTATAATCCATCATATACCCACACCATTCACAAGTTTATGGGCAATTTCAAGGTGAGTCAAACTTACTCGGAGCAAAATTGACGAAACCAATACAAAAATCTGGAAGCAATGGAAAAAATTTGAGTTTCAGCTCTACGCATCGTCCTCCAATGCGTTGCGCAGTCTCAATTACAGCACAAAAGAGACCCATCACACGCACCGTCAGCAAATATTCAATACCTACCTTGACAACATGGCTTTGTGACTGATCCAACACACAGTTTGGCTTCAAAACTCATTTTTTTTTACTTCCTTGATGTGTCTTAGCTTTTGCTGATGTCTTTGGTGTGCATATGGAGTGTTGAAACATTATAATTATATATGTACAAAAGACTTTGAATTTCCCTCATAAAACTACGCTTTATAATGTTTCATTAGCACTTCCTTTTCAAGCTACTGCTTTCGGCTCCCTTTTGCTTCCTTTAGTTTTTTTTTGGCTAAATATTGAATAATGTCAATGTTGTGGGATTATTGAATAAGAGACGATGAGGTAATGAAATTTCGCCTTTGAAGCTATTTACATATGAATAAATTTGAAAATTACATTGTGTTTGCATAAAGATGAACTACACTATATTTCTTCAAAATCATGATCAAGCATATGATGATGAAATGATTTGCTGTGAAAACTAATGTCAAACCTCCCTCATGCGCTTGATGACTGTTATTGGACATTTGAAGACTAAATTGACAAAACCCTAGACCTAGTATGACCTAGAAACCCTAAAATGACTCTTTGACAAGTAAGAGACCAAGCATGACTGTAAATGACTTGAAAATGGTTTTGATGAACTGAATTAGACCAGCAGGTATAAGGCATGAGGGGAACAAGTGAAGAGACCCTTCCGTCAGATTATGGCATGCCCCTAGCGGAATGCAATGAAGTGAATCGAGCGAGACACCTAAAAATGAAATGCAAAAAGAGAAATGATCTCTGACGGAGGGATGACCGGACCGACTCTAACAGAATCCTCTTTCGAATTCCATAGGTCTGAACTGATTTGGATTATTCAAGACAAATTTATGTCCAATCTCCCACAATGACCTAATTATGGAATGGTTCAGTAGAGTGAACTTGTACGACTTACCACGTGTCACTATTTCCTCCTTCGGCACTGAAATTAATATGAAAAAAACTAAAATCCATGTACTTGTGGCCACTTTTTACAGAATCCCAATCTGACGCTCAGAGAGAGAGTTATGATGTTTTTCCTACAACCACCTCTTTGACATGAAATTCGGGAGCCTGAAACAATCCTATCTTCCACAAATCATATCTCAAGAAATATTGCGAACGAAGATCTGAAATTTTTACAGGAGGTTCCTCAAGATGTCTTCTTCACTATGTGGAAAGAAATTTATAGTGAAAATTCCACGATGACATGTTTAGGTTAAATTCAGGAGCTTGGAAAATTCCCTAACTTCCATAGATCATATATCTGAACATATTGTGAACCAAGCTCTGAAATTTTGTGAAGATATTCCTCAGAATTCCAGCTTCAAGCTCTAAAAATTTTAGCTTCTGAACCTTCGTAGACAAAATGTTATAGTGAATGTTAGTATGAATCGTAATTTCTAGTGTACGAAAAAATACCACTTTAGCTGTGCATAAAAAACAGCCCTAACTGCAAAGATAGTTGCCAATATCCTTAGATACGAAATCAAGTGATCAAGATAAATGCTGCAAAAATCTAGTTCTATGCATTAAAATACATTAAGCAGTAAATGAAAACAAGATTTACTTCATGCATCAAATAGACAAGACAAGAATATGTTGAATTAATTTTGTATTAATGGCACCTGGGAAAAAAAGATAGAATGATGTTACCAGTTCTCCTCAATGGGATGGGTTATTGTAAGTCCTCAGCACTTCAGATCTAAAATCCCTCTCTCTTGATGGTGTAGAAAACCCAAACAAAAATGGAGCTCAAAGAGAGCTCACAAGAAAAAAGATAGAAAAATATGACAATGATGGTGGATCAAAGTCAGACCAAAAGTATAGATCCAGAGTGATCTTTACGCAACAAAAGGTAGTGAATGAATGGAAAAACCCTTCTATTTATAACAAAATATTGAGTTAGTCTAGATATTGGTGCATAATTAAAATATTATTAACCAAATCAAGATCCAACTTTTATGGAATATTTTATTATATTTGTTGGAGGGAAAAAGAATTTGACTTGGGTCAAATCCCTTTATTTGTAAATAATAAATAAATAAATGATTTGTTTATTATTTTAAGGATATGGTTGACTAATAATCAAATAAATAATGATTTATTTAATTATTTATAAATGATATAGTCATATTTAACAAGGAATATTATTTAAATAAGGTTTAAATAATAATTCTTAGAAAATAATAAGATAAATAATTATTTATCTAATTAATTTTCCTGTTTTGGGTTAAATATAACCAGGAATATTAATTAAGTTGTTGTTAACTAATTATTCCTTGAGGAAAATCAAACAAATTTGGATTTATTTAATATTTCCTCATGGGGTTTCCTATTTCGACCATAAACAACTTAATAAATGTGGTTTACTAAGTTATTTTTCATAGTGAAAGAAATTTTACTTAGGGTAAAATTGATCTTACATGGTGTACTTAGGTCCATCTAATAGTAACAAGTTAGATTACCAAAAAATGGTGTAACAGATTTCCCCCAGTGTGCGAGCGTTAAGAGCTAATCGTATGACCGAAGTATGTTGTAAGAACTCAATCACTAGACACCGAAGTGGAAGTCAGAGAGAGAGAAATATAAGGTAGACCAAAGTGCTAAAGGACTAGACCCTAAGGAGGTGAGACATACAGGTGCGACAAGTCTCTTTTATGAGTGAGTACCTGTGCTATAAGCGGTGGGGGAGGCATACCTATACCCACCGAGACAAAGTACAAAGAATAATGCATCCAGTAAAAAAGGGACTAAACTATACAGTACATGCTGGCATAAACATGAGCGAGATAAAAATATGATATTGAATCCCATATACATACTGTGCTTGGGATAACAGCCAGGACTTATAAAATAATATCTGAGTGCATGAGATACAAATGCGACCCAGATGCCCCTGTAAATAGGAAATGGCTCTGAAAATCTGACTGATACATGCAATCGAAAAGGCGCTACAAGCAGCTGAGGCCGACATCATCAAATCTATGGAGCTGCATCGAAGGTTGGAATGAAGAGGTCATCTGGGCATGTGGGGGGCTACCTGTAGGGCCATCCCCTCATGAGGGTTGAAACATCTCACACACACCCAGGAATCACTGGTCCAATCTGTTGCATCACTGAACCATCAAGTATACATAGCTCGATCATGTCGTAAGGAGTTGGAGCTGAGAAAAAATCAAGTCAAAGGGCTATAAGGAGTCCCTTTGCCTAATCTGAGCCACCGAACAAGAGTGGAAGCTGGAACCAAGGTACACCGCCCTCTAGACCTGTCTTCTGAAATAAATGATCTGATGTCAACAAAAGGAGGTCCACCATAGGTGAAGTAATAAGGGATCCTCAACTAAGGCACAAGAGAAAAAAGTAGAGCGACTGATAGACGAACATCAAGGGTGATGATGAAATGGGGGTACTAAGTAGCGGATGGACGACTTCCCTTGTTAGAGAATAAAGGGCATGGATGACCTGGCAGCGATTGACACGATATCATGAGGGATAGGGGATAGTGGGACTGGAGGCCATAATGTGCGATACAAGAGAGGGACCAAGCAATGAAGGGCAGAGGACTATAGCAGGATACAAAGGGACTCAGGATAGATTCCATAAATGCAAGGATGACTCAACTCGGATGCTCTAAACAAGAGTGACTCGATGATGCTACCACATAGTAAATGTCCAATGGGGACCATAAAAATGTGAGTACAAGATGGTTACTCATGACGAAAATCGACACAGGCATGGACAAGTATGGAGGCAAAGTGGTGCCCCAAGTACAAATGTTGCAAGTGAATAAATTTGACTTTTGAGGAGTGGTGAAGTGACGCTTCGTGGACAAAATGTGTCCTGGTGAAGTATCAAATCATGAAAAACTAACATATACCCATTTGAGGTCTCGGTGATAGATTTCCAATGGTACAGATGGTTTTTCAAACTGAGCTATGAATTGGCCGCAGTAGGTGAAAGAAAAATCAGGGGTTTCTCTTTTAATAAGGCATTTTCCCTCCAAATTCACTCATTTGCATGTGGAGATGTGGTGAATGTAGAGAGGAGAGAAGGCCCTACATCTTACAGCGATCGTAGCAAACAAACCGACCATTGGAATCGAGATCCGTTAGTTGCAGGTAAGAGGCCTAACCCTACTCTTTCATTTCAATGGATTGAAAGTTTAGTTTAGGTCATCAGATCTCAGTAACAAACCCCTACTCCTCTTCACGGCCAGGTCACACTTTTTGGGGCAAAAACTGCGACCTGTCCTAGGATTGGGCGTGAAAAGTGCGACCTGACAGAGAGGGATTTTTCTGTGCCGTTTTTTGGCTGAGAACTAGGTTTTTATGTTTGGATACAGTATTTCCTATCTGTACACTAACAAATATTATGGTTTTTTGCAGATATGGCAGAATTACGGATCAACTGGGGAGAGAGAGACCTGGGCACATTACAGTCAAAGATCCAGGAGAATCAAGGTGTCTGCAATGCATTGGCCAGGTTTAGGGTTCTGAAGTTTGTGGAGAACCCTCTGATGAGAGCTAGAGAGCCCTTATTGGCCTGGATTGTCAGCAATTGGGATCTGGACCATGAGGTCTTTATAGTGCAGGGGCACCGGATCGAGTTGACGGTCCAGGATATATATTTCCTTACTGGTCTCCCACCGCTTAGGATGGTTTTGAATACTTATCCAATGCTACCGCGAGGGCAGAACATAATGGAATTTGTAGTGCACCATTTTATACCAGGTCTCCAAGTCAAGGGGACTCAGATACCCATCGGGGATTTAGAGAGGTTAGAGACCCATGCTGTGGCTATAGTGGTGCTGCAGATCCTAGGCAACCAGTCACTCCACCACATCACTGGAGGGTAGATGATGCTTGTGGAGAGTGTGTTGAGTGAGACCTACTATGGGTGGGCACAGATGATGTTGTCATCATTGAAATGATAGATGTCGCTATGCAAGTGGAAAGTGAACCATGACTGTGCATATTGTACAGTTTTGTGCTCGCTCTTCTTCGAGAAGATCCCGACACTTTGACCTCTCATACAACTCCAAGATGGGGGCTCAAGAGAGCCCAGGATGTGCCAGTGGGGGCGATTACTATGCAAAGGAGGAGGTGGGGCAGTTGGATGGGTGTTCCAACCCGAGTTATTTTCTCATTGGGATTAGATGCCACTGTACATAGACGACTATCCCTGTAGTGGGATGAGTTATCGAGGGGACCCAGACTTGCCACTGCTTCCTGGTCAAATATGGGGTCCCGATGGTAAGTGAAAAGTTGCTAATCTTTTATGTGCATTGTAAAGTTTCAGAATATTGTATATGGTACTGATTCTTTCACTTTTGGTATGCAGATACAGCACCGGTAAAACCGACCAGGTATATGGGACGACCTACAGTATCAAGAGCTATAGGACCTAGTGGATCGAGAGTGCCGCAAAATGAGGATGCAAAAGCCCTCCTGGAGGACATCTGTCATAGATGTGAGAGGCTTTTAGCCAGTGTTTCAAAGCACGACTGGAAATACTTGGATGATCAGTACATCGAGCCAGGTATTGGTATACCTTCAGAGTGGAAAGGGGTCATGCGACGCATGGTGATGGCCAGGCAGGGGATGCGTGATCTACGAGCTGCAGGAGAAGATCCATTGGCTCGGGATCCTCCAGATAGTGATTAGTGTGTAGGGGAAGTTGGTGCCCCCATTTTTTATTTTTTGTAACATGCTATGGGCATGTCATATGTATTAGAGTTGATGGACTCTAAAACATATTATACGACACATATTATAGATATGCATCGTTTTTATGGTTTATGTTATATTATTATCTTGTGTTAAATGTGTGTGCTAAATGCCAATCTAGAATATTGTTTGCAATGTTATCTACATAGTGATTTTGTGCTCTTGGTACATGATTAAATGTAATGATTTCAAATTCATGCATCAAAAGCTTCACTCGTAAATATCTTCTAAAAAGGATAGGATTATGCACACGATAGACACCATTCAATTGCATGACAAGAAGTAGGGAATATAAATGAACATGAAGGTGGAGGATGCGATGTGAAAGGGCATCGGCTAATAAACCTCGCACTGCATCATATTCAGCCTGATTATTGGTAGCAGTACCAATGCATACACCGTTTGAGAGAACAAGCGAATGCAAGGGGGTAAAGATGGTCCAACCTGCCGAGGCTAGATTCCAGGAGTAGCGACTTACACCATCGGCATAACCGATATAAGGTGTGGACAAGAGGTCCATCTGAAAAGTGCCACAAGACAACAAATGGGAGGATGATGAATAATGCTGGAAACCTGAGCGCATAGTAGAAATCGAATGAGCACTACTAGAGGGATTGATCTGGGTATGATGTCTACTACCCGCACACTACTGGGATGGGGGTGTGTGGGAGCTACCGGAGGTGTAGCTTGTGCTTAGGCCATGAAATTCACTATAGACAAGGATGGTGCCATCCTGTTTATGGGTAGGAAAGATGAGGTCAGGGGTGGACAAGGCTTCCATGATGTCATCATCGCAATATAAGATGGAGTGACTAGAGGAAGGAAGACCACATGACGTGGTGAAGCTACCTGACTCATCATCATGAGAAGAGAGGTTCACATGCGCATCATCACAGGGGCTGACAGAAGAACAAGTAGATAAGGGATCCACTGATGTTGAGCCCAGGGTGATCGTTGAAGGGAGGTCGAGCGAAACAATAGGGCAAGATTTAGAGGGAGCTTCCACCGAGGGTCTCATAGATGATGATAGGTAGAGGATGGTGGCTGTAGGCTCTGTCATCTAGACATCAGGAAATGGAATTTCAATGGGAGCAGGTAAATCCTCAAGCTGGCCCGCAGCATACTACGCAAGTACGGGAGAGGCGGATTGGTTCTGTTCAACCTCGTACTCCCGAACTACCTCTAAAGAGGCACGATAATGCATAAGGTAGACACAATGGTGGGAATAATGGCCATGGAGATCACAAAAATCACAAGGTTGGTTGGTGTGAATAGCTTTATGGTTCTTGGCTGCAGTCGAGGAAGAATTAGAGGCTTCAGGGACCATAGACTCAGGGAACGCAACATTAACCATGGGCTTGATAAGGGGCAACTCAGGACAGGTATGGGTGGCATGACCGACGACATCACACAAAGTGCAAGGCTTTGGAGGTGGAGGAGGAGTAGGGTCAGTCGGGGTAGCATTGTCTTTTGATGCCCTTTTGCAAGCTTTTCCCTTCTTACCCGAAGATGTCACAACAGGAGAAGGTTCATGTTGAGGTGGCTGAGGCACTGTAGCAGTGGGAGAAGTCATGGGGACCGGTTGGACCGGGGTCAAAGCAAGATAAGGTTTGGGTTGACCAAGCGGGGTGGCGGCTGGAGGATCAAGGTACTAGACAGGAATCCCCAGGGTTAGATTAGGAAGAGAGAGAGTAGCCATGACAGGTACCGTGTACACTCCAAGAGGGGGAGCTAGGAATGGTATCTGATCGAAGGGGTAAAGGCCAGGCGGGATGGCTCCAATATGGTTAAGGCCTGGAGGAACCATTCCAGGAGGATAAAGAGGCTCATGGATACCAGCTATAGGTGAAGGGCTAGGAGGAGGAGGTCCTCAAGGTTGAATTGAAGGGCTAGGAGTAGGCTGCGGAGGGCGAGGCCATTGACTAGCCGAAGCAGGCCGCTTGAGGGCAGCCTGAGATGATTGCATCATGCAAACATTTGATGAGCTGGGATCAGAGACAGGAGATGGAATACTAGGGAATGTACCAAGCAAAGAGGAATCTTTGTAGACTCCAGGTGAGACACTGGTCAAAGGATCGACGGTTTACTTGTTGGCCACTGAAGAGATGATGGACTCAGGGGAGGTCTGAGACTTCTGTTCGTAATATGTAAACTGGTCAATGGTGACTATCTTTCCGTTATGAGGGAAGGAAATCTTGCGGTGAACTGCAGATGGGACAGCAGACATCGCATAGGTGTAGCTACGACCCAATAGAATCTTGTAATCTAAGGGGGCATCAATGACTTATACGTCAACGTAAACAGTCTTGCCTGCAAGAGTAATAGGACAATTGTGGAATAGGCTAATGGGCTAGGAGGCATGGCCATCCCACGCTTGAAGAGTGA
Organism: Pinus albicaulis; assembly: GCA_034641835.2. Classification (NCBI taxonomy): domain Eukaryota; kingdom Viridiplantae; phylum Streptophyta; class Pinopsida; order Pinales; family Pinaceae; genus Pinus; species Pinus albicaulis. Next base: position 1,936,570,594 of record CM076578.1, read on the forward strand.
TTGTGGAAGCAGACATCACACAGGTGGATTCCCCCTCATCAATGATACACCGGGAAACGTTGGCATTCCGGATTTTGACTGGGATTTGGAAGGCGACAGAAGCAGGAAGAGGAGGATGTTCTGACCAGTCAGCATCGAAGACGATCAAGTGACCATCTGAAGGATCTACAGCACCCATGGCAGATAGTAGAGATTTTTGTTATGAAGGGCATGACTGGAGGAGTTCTAGCGTTGAGATGGTAGCAGTAGATTGTTCCAAATCATCAACTATATTATATGAATGGGTAGTTTTTCCAGAATCAACATTTCGGTGAAGTGTTCCCTTAGGGATCTTGGTATGAACCTCTGCCTTAGGCTGAGGGATCTGAAAAGGACCATTAGTTGTCGAAAGAGGCTCTACAGAACCTGAAGAAGTCATCTTGGGGGCAGACGTAGCGGGAGGCTTGTTGTACTGACAGGACCGAGTCTGAAGGTTGAGGTCTACGGTTATAGGTTGGTCAGAGTTCATCATGAGGAGCTGGTAATAGAAGGTACCAGGTGGAGGAGGTTGAGTGGCCACCTGAACTTCAGGTGGTTGGGTAGCCACAAATCTTTGCTGAGGGAAAGGATTAGTAAACACAACCAGTTGACTAGGCGCAGGATTGGGAGGGACGGAAGGGGAGGCTTGTTGTCCTCACAAAGCTACTTGAGACTCCCACATCTGCTTCATTTGTGGCAAAAGAGGACAATCATGCATGTAATTACCATAAACACCATAACAAGAACAAGATTTTTTCGTGCAAACAGGTCTATCCTGCTTGGGTTGAATGCCCTGTTGCTGGTTAGTAGTGTTAGGTGCATTATTTTTCGGATTAGGTCCAAGATTACCGGGGGCAGATTGATTTTGAGTGCCTTTCCTCTTCTTTTTGGAAGGAGGAGGATTATTCATGCCCTGTTGTTCATACACCTACCCCTGAGGGGGCGGTGGCTTCTATTTTTGGAGTTGATAAGTCAAGGGAGGCAGAGGTGCTAATGTCGGAGGAGATAGAGCACCAGGCTGTGAATACGGATAATAATGAGGTTGGATAACAGTGTGGTAAACAGGAGGTTGGGAAAAAGGAGGAGGCATGTCGTATCCTAGATACATGCTACCAGGAGGGGGAAGGGTGCTGGAGGTGTTGGCCCCTCCATGAGGAAAACCATAGCCCATAGGAGGTTGAGCATATGGATGAGAGAGAGCTCCAACGATATCGTCGGTGGCATGAGATGCCCCCAGTGCGTTGGCACCACTGGGTCTAGGAAGATTAGGTAGAATAGTATAAACATAACCCAACTGACCATAGATCAGGTCATATTTCAAGTAAATCTAGAGAGTGGCTTCTTCGATTTGAGGGAAATGCGATGCGACATCTTTGTCGATGTAATATCCCAAAACTGGGATTCACAGCAAAGCCTGCTGGAATAATTCTTTCTTTAGAAATTGGTGCACTAAAATGAGTTTTCAGCCCTTGGATCCCTTAGATCAGTGGATCTAATGTCTAAATCCAAAAGGAGAGAAAAAACAAATCAATCTAGGTAAGGTAAACAGACCTCCCACCACCTAGTATGGCTGAAAAACACCCAAGGAATGGGGCTGTAGTCATGCAAAACAATTCTTCTTCAGAAATAATGCAGTCCCACTGATTCAAAGTAGAATAAAAATATGGAAGCTAAATATTTAAATTTACATTAGTAAAACATATCTATAATGTGGCCCATACAATGTACAAGAGAGAAATAGAAGATTTACAGAAAGAATCCCTCAAGATTGAGGTGCTGCAACAACAATATGAGACTGCAAAGCTTGATAGCATTATTTTACAGGCTAAAGTAGCTGTGTGTTGTAGCATCATTTCTCACCTTCATATAATTCATGATTGCTTTTATGGCTTTGGGCACCCATTCCTACAGACTTGAGCAAATTCACTAAAAAACAGTGTAAAAATCCCCATACGCGGTTATGCCCTGACTTTTCCGCGTGTATACGCGAGTCCACATGTAATTTTCCGCGTATGCCATTAAAATCATTAAAAAATATATTAAAATTCCCTATTTTCAGGCTGGGTTGATGGTTACTCTGGTAGTTCAACCACCCCAGCACATGGCCAACTGTTTCCAACTGATGAAACTACTTTGAGGCAGTATAAAAGCCCCTCATATGCATGGCCTAAGGGAGAGAGAAATTTTATAGTCATTATACTCTGTTGGATTCCCAGTTCAAGTCTGATTCCCCGTGCCTCCTGCACTTTCCCAGATCTATATCAGGAAACCCTTGTTTCCTGGAGATGTTCATCCATTTATATGCCATCTCGAGTGCACAACTCTTGGACGAATCTTAGCGAGGCAAGGGCGGGACGAATCCGGACGACGGTCTGTTCGAAGATCGTGGAAGGATTCAGGTGATCTCTCCACTTTTACTACTGTACATGCTATTCATAATAATGAAGAACCGTCTTGTTCCTGAAATTCTGTGTTAGTAACTATTTTTATATGTGGAAAGATTGATTATTAAACAATTATTATCGTTTATATCATGTTTCACATTGATTACACTAACATTTAGGAGAATTATATGTTGTACAACTAGGTTTCCATGCACGTTCTTTCTTGTTTTGCAGGTTGAAGGAGGAAGGAAGGTTGCTGGGGGTTTGAATCCCGTGGGATCTACATCGAACGTAGGACTACGGGTGAGTCCTGCTATCGTTGATTTATAGTTTTTTGCATTCAAGTACGGTTGTGTGTGAGTTCTTCTGAATGGCATGCCCTGCTCTGTGGGGTTTTGACCCAACAAACCTCTAGGGTGATTTTCCCCAAAACAGAACTGGCGACTCCGCTGGGGATCACATTCTTGTGATTCCCCTGTTGGGTGGTTTCAGCTGTTTGATAGGTTTCCAACAGTTTTAACTTTTATTTCCAGTCCAGTTTACTCTTTCTCAGTCAAACTAAAGTCCTGGTTTCTTATCCAGGCTTGATCCTTTTTGTTTTTTCATTATTTACCTTTATATACGTGGGTTTGTCTGCACACAATCACGTATACATGCATCTTTTGTTAAAGGGAGTCACGTATACACGTGTTTCCTTTAGCACAGTCGCGTATGCACGCTTGTTGCTAAACTGTAAAGTTGCGTATACCTAGGCAGATTTTGAAATTTTGGATTTCTTGGCTTTTTAGTCCTTTCTGTCTGTGGAGACCTATTCCTGCAGTGTCTTTGTACCCTCTGGATTGTGAATAAAGTGGTCTTTGGTCTTTTCTCTCTCTTGTTTGGTTGAAAACTAGTCTTTTTGGCAAAGTATTGTTTCTTGTGCTGGCATTTCTGGTTCGAGTACCAAGATCTCTTTCTGGGGATTCTTGGCTGTTCTGCTTCATCAGAACAGAGAGCTCCTGCTCATTTACTCATTCCTAACTTTGTGCTTTGCTTTGGACTTTGATTTTTTCCCGTTTCTTGGTTGGTTTTCTTGAGTTCAGTTGGCTAGGTCTTGTTACAACTTTTGAAGAGTCTTTCTTGGTTCTTTGAAGTTTTTTGTTTGCGGCAAGGTTGTACTATTCATATAGGCTGAGTGGCTGAGTTTTCTTGTCTTCTTTTGCTCATATTGATCTTTCTACTAGTTAGCCCTATAAGATTTGGAGCATTTTTTAAGTTTTTGCTTGAAATTCAGTGTTGTTTGGCTTGGGATTTTATAGTTTTTCTTGGTCTTTTCGAACTCTTCTTTTATAAAACTCAAAAGCTCAAAAAAAACATTTTTCTTTGTTTGCTTTTGTTTTTTCATTTTTGTTTTCATTTCTTTGTATCTTTTGAAGCTTTGTTGAGGTTTCTTGCCTTTAGATTTTGGCTTGATTTTGGAAAGGAGTTGTCATTGATTTCTTCCTCTTGTTTTTAAGCGTTTTTGGTGTCTTCATATTAAGAGTTCTTGATTTTGGGAACTAGCTTTCTGGACAACCAAAAAGAGATAAAACTGAAGGATCTTTGGGAAATTTCACTCTGCTTTAGGAGATTTTGCATCTTAGAATTTGCATTCTTGTAGTGATTTGCATCAGGTGCACTTAAGAATTTAGTCATTTTCATAGTTTTTGTGAGTGTGAGTTTGTTATCTGAAAAGAAAAATACAATTTTTAATCTCGTAGAACCTGTGTAGAAGTTGCTTTTCATCGAAATACAATAACTGCATTTGCATGTAGTTTGGTTTTTATTAATTTCTTTTTTACATCAAAACACCATAAGTTTCATCTCCGTATCCCTTTGACTTTACATAACAGCCAATTAAAATAGGCGATATAATTTAAAATCAACTAGCAAGTTTTCTAAGTGTCATACACCAACTAGCTAGGTTGTAGGGCCTTGGATTAGGTGAGTGGAGAGTTAACTCTCCAAGGCCGCTAAAAAAAAACATAGAAGTTGATTAATTGAGCGAAATCCAACTCCGTTAGGTGGACCGGGAAAGCTCTCCTCCAGAGAGTCAAGCGCGAGGGGAAGTGAAGGCTGAGAAGAGAGATACCCCCTCTCTGATTTGCTGAATCTGACCTCAAGACCGTTCCGCCCGGCTTCTGACACGGATTGGTGCCCATAGTTGCCACTCCTAAGTTCCACATAGGTGACTGCGGGGGAGAATACCTGTGGTACCTGAGGTAGACGTCGCATCACTTTCAGCAGTACTTCTGAGGGGTGCCCTTGCGAAGCTTGGGTACTTGAGCCGGCAAAGGCTGTCGTTAGGAGGTCGGCGTAACTGTTTCTGTTACCTTCGCTAGTAGGCCTAGGCCGTAATTATCCCAAACTACTTTCGGGAGGTCCTATATTTCGCTTTCTTATATTTTGGTGTCCGGTCCTAATCACCCGGAGCGGAAATACCTGAAGGTTGTTTGCTTGATTGTATCTCAAGGATTATTTTTTGTAGTGAGTGCTCTTTGCTCCTAGCTTGCCTAGCTTTATACTTTTTGAGTCTAATTAAAATATGTTAAAGTGGCTGATCAAGCGCCTCGTCGATCGAGGAGAATCCGGGGGTTATCTCCCGAGAGTCCAGAGCCTTCTTCAAGAAGGCGTAGGAGTGATTTAGCAGGTGGTTACCACCCTGTGGCGTCCGACGCAGTGGAGAGAGATCCTCCACAAGGGTCTGAAGGTTTCATAGCTGATTCTGGTGTTGGTTCCGAGAGGAGCGTTCCGCTCACCTCGCGAGTGTTATTTCCGCAGGAAGAAGATATACAAGTAGAGGAAGTGTCTGAACCCTCAGATTCACTTCCATCTCCTCTTCCTCCTGATTATCCGTTCGTTGTTCAATACATCGGACCCGAGTCAGAGAGACTGGAAGATCCTCCTTATTATACATACCTTTCGATGGCCACGACTGGGAACGCGGCTTCTGCTGTGAGTGCTGCAGGCATTCAGACTCCTGCTTCTGTTGAAGGAGGGGGCACTATTGCTATATCTTCGATTGCCTCTAGTGCTACTGTGTTTGGCTCTGGTTTCACCCAAGCACATGCTTCTCAATCTGGTCCCTTTTGTTTTGGAATGCCCACTAGTGGGATTCCTTCTTTTTCCTTTTCCACTGCTGCAGCTGGATCTACACCCATGTCTTCCATGGCTAGTGGATCAGCTTCTTTTCAAGGGTTCCCCTTCGGAACTGGACACATTCCTAGTTCGAATCCTTCTTTAGGGTCCTTTCCGTTTACTTCTCAGACCCAGAGTTTCAACCCTTGGTCTGGAGGTCAAAGTTCAACTACTTTTACAGGTTGGAATCCTGTATTCACTACAACAGGGGCAGGGAATCAGTTTTACGCTGGTCACCAAGGGAATGCTTCTTTCCCTTCATCGAGTGCTTATTAGACTTTTTCCCCTCTATCTAATGCCTGGAACCCCTATCAGGGGCTTTCCTCTTCATTTAATAGTTCAGGGGGGGGAACTGGTCCGATCTTTGGTAACTCGGCGTGGGGAGGAGGTTCTTCTCCTTTTGCTACGAGTTCTTTCTGGAAACCTGGTGCCTCATCAAATCCAGGGTATTCTTTTCAGAATGTTGGTAATTCATCCTATCAATGATGGAATCCTCAGGCTCCGCCTCGTTTACCCTTTCTGGCAACGTTAAACTTGCCAGATCTGTCAAAATTGACGAATGATCCGATTCGGTATAGTCCGGGGTGGCCTCTGGTCCCGACCAAACTACCTTCAGACATTCCAAAGTTTGAAGGGAAGAATGGAGAGGATCCGGCTGACCACATCACCACTTTCCATTTATGGTGTTGAAACTCCCGATCGATTCGATTGGAGGTTGAGGTCTTTCTTTAGCACCCTAGCCCAAAAAACCGACGACAAATGGTATATTGAGCTAACTGGGGGCAGTTTTGCTACATTTGGAGAACTGGCTGTTACATTTCTAAACCATTTTCAGTTGCCTGTCCGATATGATGCTGGGACTGAACTCCTAGAAAATTTTAAGCAGGACGACGCAACCCATATTTCTGATCACATTCAAGAATGGAGGAGAAGGAAGAGGCTTATTAAAGCTCATATTCCAGGATAATTCCTTTTGGAATGGTTTCTGAAATCTCTGAAGTCAGGCATTTCTAAAGATGTATCCCTTTCTAGGGTATTTTCTGAGGAGCAGGCCATTTTTAGGGCCCAGCAGCTCGAGCTGATCTATTCTCAGTCTGGGGTCCTCCATAAATATTTGCCAAATGCTCCTCGCTCCAAATTAGATTTATCCAAAACTAAGCCTGGTCCGCATGGTGATGGATTGATCGGGTCGATCAATAGTGGTACGACCGACCCCTTTGCCTCAGCTTCTTGGCCAGGTTGTCTTTGCGTCTGTCACTCTTTGGTCAGGTTATTGCTATTTGGGTCATCGCCTCCCGGTCTTTGTCCATAAATGTTGTCGACTTACGATCCCAAAGAAATAAAATGCGAGGGAAGAAGAAGTAGAAGAAGACGAGCAATAAGAACAGGGAAAGAATAGGAAGGAGTAATGCGAGAATAAAACCAACGAGCATGTTGGTGAGGGTCAAAGGACAAAAATAAAACCAGATTTTCCATACAAGTGGCTGTCTTTCGGAGACCATCTGCACGCACCTTTGCCCTAAAATTCGGAGATGCGCAGTAACTTATTAGCTCGTGAAGTTCTTCTCGTTTCGAAATTTGTGTTAACAAACCCTTTTCCCCAAGGGCAATAATTAGTTGTTGGCGCGAATCAAAATCCTGGGGCTTCCTCTGGGGGCACCCAGGAAGGGGAAATTCCGTCGAACATTTTCATGATGAGTGCTCATGCGGATATCGCTACGAGATCCCGTGATTATGGCGGAGAAGAGTCTTCGAAAGCTAAGGATACTCCTGATGATACTGAGCCGCTTCAAATTACGAAGCCTACTGTTGAGTCTATGCCTCGGATGCCCAAAGCATCTTCTAAGCGATCAACGATTAATCCAAATGCTAGGGCTTCCCAGAACTACTCGATTGTGGAAGATCTGGCGTAGAGTCCTTGTGCTATGTCGGCTAGGGTACTCAGGTCTTGTCAAGCTCGGTAGCAGTGCTTCTCTCACTTCTGCATTGGGGCTTGTGTCATTTGATCCCGAAAAAAAATTCTCTTTTGATTAATTTTTGATATGACTAATTTTTAAGAAAGAGAACTCCCCATCGCGGAGCTTTTCATATTAAATGGTAAATACGGAAATGCAACATATTTCGGATGGTTGTTGATGAGGGTGCTTCCACATGCGTGATGTCTCTCACATGTTGGAAAACAGTGGATCTCCCAAAACATTCCATCTACCACCTCTACATTGCGTTCGATGGTCATTCTCTGAAGGACCACATGGTATTGTCCCAACTTTTCCTATTTGTGTTGGGGGAAAAACTGTAAATATAGAGGTCGAGATAGTGGATGCAAGCTTAGACTACAACCTTCTGTTGGGGAGAAAATGGATTTATGAGATGGATGCCATTGCATCTTCATTGTTTCAGCTTATTTGTTTCCCTCACGAAGGGAGGATTGTTACAGTGGACCAACTGGACTGTCCTCCTGTAGACCCGAATGCATCTACTGACTCAACTATTCCAAAGTTGGATAATACCAAGTCGTCTACTGAGAATTTATGAGTTGGAATGTATTCTTCCTTGATGGGTACTTTTGATATTCCTCCTCCTACGGTGCATATAAATGCAATTTCATCCTCCAGGGCTCCTCTTCAAAGAGAGTTCTTCAGAACTCATTATTTTTCGGACCCTTGGACCTTACCTTCCCCTACCGCCATATTAGCGAAAGGTCAAGTGGGTGGAATGGCATTTCCAATGTCTGCAGCTGAGATTGCTTATGAGTCTATTATTGACTCTGCCGAGAATCCGGTCCGACTCCTCTTTCACCCGCGGAGAAGAGTTGCAGATGGAATGTGGCTAGGCTTGGACACTTAGTTCTTCTTACGCCGAAGGTTTCCTTGATACCACTCTTCCATCTGAAGAGGCCATCCTGGAAGCCATGACTGGTATAGATAGACCGTGGGATGATTTGCATCATCGGTCTTACTTCTTACCTGACTTGAGCGAATTTGAAACAAGTTTTCCAAGTCCTCAGTCTCCTGGTCCTGTTCACCCAGTCTTGAACCCTTTAGCACCAACACAGGTTTATTTTGAAGGGAACATGGTTGTGATTTCTCCTACTATCCCGGTGAACATTTCCAGGGATCCCAATATTATTGAGAATGTATTCGTCGGAGCTGAATGTTCCCGTGAAGAGATTCAAATTTACACCGAGCTCTTTAAAGAGTATAGGGATGTATCTGCTTGGTCTTATGAGGAAATGCCTGGAATAGATCCATCTATTGTCCAGCATGAGATCAAGACGTATGAAAACGCTAAGCACAGCAAGGAAAAAACTTTAATAAGTCCGATCCTAGGAGCGGCTATCAAGGCGAGAGGTGGAGAAGGCACATGGCGGGATTCATTTTTCCTGTTCCTTTGGTGAATGGGTTCAAAATCCCTATTCACACAGCAGATAAAAAACAAGGAACGATTCAAGTTTGCATCGATTTCAAAGACCTTAAAAAAGCATGTCCTAAAGATAATTACCCCACACCATTTATCGATGAGATCATTGACGAGTGTGCCGATAATGAGATTTTCTCCTTCATGGACGGTTTCTCCGGATATAATCAAATTACTATCCGTCCTGAAGATCAACATAAGACTGCCTTTATTTGTCCCTGGGGTACGTTTGCATACAAGAAGATGCCTTTTGGTCTTAAAAATACTGGGGCTACCTTTCAGCGGGCCATGTCATATGCCTTCCACGACATCAAAAAGATTATCGAGGCATACTTAGATGATTTAGTTGCTCATTCTCGAAAGAGGATGGATCATCCTGGTCACCTCCGGAAAATATTTGAACGATGTCGGTTCTATAAGATTAGATTGAATCCGAACAAGTGCATTTTCGCGGTTACATCCGGTCAGCTATTGGGATTCATTGTGTCTAGGGAAGGTTAGGGTAACCCAAGGTTGAACGCCATCGGTTGCCTCCCGTCCTCTGTTCGTCAACTTCAAAGTCTACAAGGAAAGTCTAATTTTCTTCAGAGGTTTATCGTAAATTATGTTGAAGTTACCAAGGGATTTATGAGATTGTTGAAGAATGGGAGTTCCATTTCTTTAGGATGACTTCGCTCAACGCTCATTCGATTCTTTGAAAAAAGCATTGACCTCTGCTCCTTTATTGAGTCCACCTGATTATAGCAGGGATTTCCTTTTGTATCTGGCAGCAGCAGAATCTACTATTGGTATGGTTCTGGTTCAGGAAGATGATGCTCTTGTAGAGCATGTTATTTACTATCTTAGTCGAGGCTTGGTAGGACCTGAACTCCAGTACAATCCGATAGAAAAGTTAGCTTTAGCAGTTGTTCATGCTATGCAACGACTCCAGAATTACATTATTCTACGAAAAACTTATTTTTTGGTAGCATCCAATCCATTTCAGTTTGTCCTCAGTAGGCGAGTGATTGGGGGCAAATACAATAGATGGATTGTGATTTTGCAGGAATTTGATCTTGATTTTATGTCTGCCAAGTCCAAGAAATCATTGGTTTTCGCGGAATTGATCTCCGAGTTGCCCTGTGGGGAGGAGATGATTTATGATGAATCCTTTCCAGATGAACATTTGTTTCTTATCTCTTCACAGGATCCTTGGTATGGAGATATCATTGTGTATCTTCAGACTGCGAAGTTCCCCTCTACTTTTTCGAAAGATGAGCGTTGTAAGTTGCGTCACTTGGCCAAGAATTATTTGATTATTGGTGATGCTTTATATCGTCGAGGGGTTGATTCAATCCTGGGACGCTGCTTAACTCTCGAAGAAGCTGAGGCTGTGCTGAATGATTCCCACAGTGGAGCTTGTGGGGGTCTTTTATCTGGGCTTGCTACAGCCCAAAAGATCTTGCGTGCTGGGTACTTTTGGCCTTCTATTTTCAAAGATTGTGTGGAGTCGGTCAAAAAGTGTCATCCGTGTCAAGTTTATACTCGAAAAATGCGCGCTCATCCAGCTCCGCTTTTTCCAGTCATTACTATCGGTCCCTTTACAAAGTGGGGTATTGATTATACTACTTGTAACCCGCCTTCGACTAAAGGTCACAAGTACATTATTGTAGCAGTAGACTACTTTACGAAGTGGGTCGAGGCTATGCCTACTTTTGGGAATGATGGTGAGACTGCAGCTCTTTTTCTTTTCAACCAGGTTATTGATCATTTTGGTATTCCTAGAGAGATTGTCACTGATCATGGCAATCATTTTCAGAATAGCATGATGGCTGAGTTGGCTCTAAAATTAGGTTTCCGGTAGGAGCATTCGTCTCCGTATTATCCTCAGGCCAATGGGCAAGTGGAAGCCGTGAATAAATCCTTGAAGACAATTCTTCAAAGGACAATCAATAAAGCTCGATCCAACTGGCATATCATGCTATATCCTGCACTTTGGGCATATAGGACGTCAGTGAAAACTGCAACTGGCTTTACTCCATTTCAGCTAGTTTACAGGTTGGAATCCGTATTTCCCATTGAATGTGAGATTCCTTCTCTTAAGTTACCGTTGAACTTCTTTCCGACACTTAGTTGTTTGGTCAATTTAGTGTGTCCTAAATTGCTGCATTTAATTTGTCAATCCGGAAATCGTAAGCTGATGAAGTGCGGCGCACTATATGTGCAAGATAACCTATTTCTTAACTTTTGTCGTTTTTGGTCTTTCTAAGGTGAAATGGAAATTCTTAAATGAAAACAAGTTTGGTTATATTTGTTCAAGGAAGTGATATCCCCTATAATGTTTACCAACTTGAAACTTAAAAAGGAATTTGAAATTTTCAATGACAAAACTTGAAAGGAAATGAAAATGTACTGTTGAAATGAAAAGATGTTGTAAGTCTAATAAATAAAAAACAGTGAACTAGTGAGCATGAAACTAAACTATTCTTGCTGTTTTTTAAACAAAAAGAAACTATGCTTAAAGAAATTCAAAATTGCAACAAGAATCAAATCAGATTACATCAATTCATTTTCGTCCGGTCTTTCCATCATTAGATCAACATGGTTTTTGCCAATCATAAACAACTTGAGTAACTGATATTTAATTTGCAGAAAGTAAACTACTACTAAACCATACACTCATGATTCAATCCCTCACCATCAGTCCAGCTGTGGCTTTCGGAGGCAACTGAAGATGTCATGCATGATTTAATATATCTAAATTTGTAGAAAAGAAACTAATACTAAACTACACATTTCATAATGCAATCCCTCACCATCAGTCCAGCTGTGGCTTTCGGAGGCAACTGAAGATGCTATGAGCATCTTAATATATCTAAATTTGCAGAAAAGAAACTAATACTAAACTACACATTTCATAATGCAGTCCCTCACCATCAGTCCAGCTGTGGCTTTCGGAGGCAACTGAAGACGCTATGAGCAGCTTAATATATCTAAATTTAACTACCGAATCAGATAAGCAAAACTGAAATGTACAAAGCAAGACTGAAGTTAAACAAAAGCTATGAAAAGCAAACTAGCAGCAGAACAATGTTAGTTTCATGTCATTAGTCAAAATGCTATAAAAATGCCCGGGCTGTCTATCTAAAACCTGCAATCAAGAAAACTGATCAGTGATAAACAATCATAAAACATGAAAGACAGAAATGAAATGGAAATTATGGAAATGTATAAACAGAAATGAAACAACTGCAAAGTATGAACATATGGATGGATTATAATACAATGACTTTTAAAGAAATGAAATGAGAAATATACACTAATACACAAAACCTTAGCTGAGCAGGGGCCCTCTACACAGCCTTGGTAACGATCCTCAAACACAAATTAAGTTGAAAAACAGAGTCTTCTCACATTAAAAAGCAGTTCATTACAGAATGGTAGTGTTACGGCTCAAGGGCAGCGTAATCACTACAAAGCAGACTAAAAGATAACAGAGTTTATTCACGAACATCAACTATCAACTAACAACTAACTTTATGTGCGTATGCAAACGCTCTATATATAACAATAAACTGTAACTGTCTCCTAAAGTTCATGATGGCAGAGAGCACGTAGACCACTACTCCCACGGATATAGAAGTATGGCCGTGTTGGAAAGCGAATCTACGGAAGGTGGATGCTTGAATTCAACTCCAGAGCTCTGCACAGATGTCGATTTAACCTCTGCAAGCTTAGAAACGGCCGTATGGATGTTTATGTGCCACGAAACAGAGTTCGACCGACATGAAACTCCATAGTTGACTTCCACGTGGACGGCTTTGACCGCGGCTTCTTTGGACGAGTTTGCTTGAACCAATAGGACACGAACCATGTCCATGTCATTCCTAGCCTGCCCATGTGGCTCGTTTCCCTTGTAGACACCTGTAGCATATAATTCCACAAAATAGCTGCGGAAAGTTGCAGCAGCTGCGGAAAGTGGCAAGATTCTGCAGCTGAATGAACAAAATCTAGATCAAATAGAAAACACAAAAATATAATTAAAAACCATGTTAGATACCCTTTTGCACATGATATTGACAATTTGGGAGGTTTAGGTGAGTGAAAAAGGTATGGAAAAGTGTATGGAAAATATGCAAATTTGGGACTCAACATACCCCCACTGTGAAGGTGTTGCATGTCCTCATGCAACCAAAATTTTGATACTCTTTGTTCAGTTCATGTGTCTTGATACTTCAGCCAACACATCCAACAATCCCCTTCTCTTCTTCTTTGGTACTGCCATCATTCTGGGTTTCTTCATTAAGCACCTAAATTTGATATTCACAAGTGCTCTGCTCAATCTCTGGCATTTCCTTTTCAATTTCTTATTCTTCTTTTGCCAAATTCCCAAATGTAACATAGTATTATCATGGATGATCTTGTCCAGTTTGCCTTGTTCTTTCAGTGTTTCATTTTCATTTTTTGATGTGCCGATTTAAAAGCTCCAGCTCAAAAATTTCCTGTTTTAATGACTGAACTAAATCATCCTGCAATGTATGAGGCTGAATGGAAGAGGTACTTGGACCTGTGGCTGCCTTTTCCAAGGATTCTATATAGTCATATACCTCCTGCTGCTTGGGGTCTACTTCCGGTGTCATTTTCATTGGGCTGTCCCCAAAATGCTGTAAAGGAGAATTATGTTCAAAATCTGGCCGAGGAGGGCTTACATCAATATTTTGCTGAGAATAAGATGGAGTATGCTCATTGTCTGATTGGGAATAAAAGGAATCAGGTTCACTAACTGACTGAAATGGACTATGGTCAGTTGGAGACTGTTCAGATGTCTCCTCACCCAAATCAATGAAATGAGGACCCTTAATTTGTGTTTTTCTCAATTTTCCCTTAAGCCTGTTGCTTCTCCTCACATGCTGTGGTATACTACCCTTTTGTTCTTGTTTTCCTGTCTCTGCCTTCTTGGATATAGATGACTGTTTTTGAAGATAAACTAATCTTTCAGATAGTATTTGATGATCTTCTTCTTCAGAAGAAGGAGTTTTATGGACAGCCTCAATGGTTTCTTTCCCTTTTGGTATTATTGGCTTCTTAGCTTTGATTTCCTTCTTCTTCCTTTTTACCAATCTCTCTTCCCTATCAGTTTTTTTCATAGTAGTAGTAGAAGTATTTTGGATTTCATCTATTGTTCTTTTCCTTCTACTTCTTCTTGTTGTGCTAGCTGCGGGAATTTCCTGTGTAGGAGTAATTTGGGTTTCAACATTCATTCTTTTTCTTCTACTCCTTCTAATTGAACCACCTTCAGGAATTTCCTGAGGTTCTTCAAAGAAGTTTCTAACTAGGAATTGTTCCCATGTATCTTTTCTTTCCTTTAGCTCCTTTTCAATCAGAATTTTTATAAGGCCGTGGTGATAAAGATGAGGCTCTACATCTCCTAAGTGTTTTTGAACAGTCACAGCCATTTTTTTTAAGCTATTGAATAGAAAATAAGGGAGATTGAGAGTTTGGTTTTCAAGAAAATTCATCAATAGCCTGGTATGGTACATGTACATAGACCCAAAACGGCCTTCACATGTAATAAATTTCTGAACAATTAGTAGTAAAGTGGCCCATTCTTCTTTTATTGCATGCACAGGGATTCCTCTTTTAAAAACAGTGATATCCATACCTTGATTTCGTAGGATTGTTCTCCATGCCTCATCACTGATACTTTTATTTTTGAGCCAACGTTCTCCCTCCTGAAGAAGCTCTGTAGCTGTTGCTATTGATGCTTCATTGACCAAAAACTTGAGGTCCCCAATTTCTGCTTCCGAGCCATCAAATGACCTTGCAAACTCTTTCGTAACTTCTTTGTGGTATCCTCTGAATTTCTGAATAAAACGCAGCCATTTTGCTTTCCTCAACATCTCTTTTTCTTGCGGATATCCCTCTATAAACTTCGGTCCTTCCGGCTCTGCCCTTAATAATTTTCCCATTTCACTTCTCTGTGCTTCACAAGTTTGCTTTCGTGAGGGTTTAAGTGGAAATGGAACGATGGAATACACAGGATCGAGCACAATGACTGTGGGGATGTATCATAAGATGAGAATGAGTACCATAAACAGAATGGAGTAAGACTGTGGGTGGATATACGGGAGTGAGAATGAGCAAAAGGAACGAAATGGAGTGAAACAGGGAGTGAGAATGAGTAGAGTGGGGTTTCATAAACACGACAGAGACACGACAAAGAGGTTAACAAAGTATAATGCATTCGGTCGCGTTTTGAATTTTGGTGGCTGTGTAATAAATATGAACACGTTTCAATCAACGGTTATGAAGTTATGCGGCTTGTAAGAGTCCTTTGTCAACTCAAATACGTCTCATTATCTCCGATGGGATATTGGAACATGAGTGAGAATCGGAATTTCAATGATGAAACCGTTTATGAATAAATGCAAGAGGATAACATGGAGATCGTGACAAATTACGGAACTGTCAATATAATTATTGCGCGTAATGGGTAGAGCTCATGGTTTAAAATTATATAAAAATGTGTTTTTCAATACTATTTGAAATAAACTTTATTCATACCTTTGGAATCCTTGCTTTTTCCCTTGGTCTTCAACTGATTGATCTCCATTGGTGTCTTGAATGTTCCATTGATCCTCTCTCCTGCATTTTATTTCATAATTATGAAAATAACAACTGACTATACATTCTCTTTGAAAACAGAGTAGTAGCTGCGGAATCTGCTTCTGGCTGCGGAAACTGGAGTCAGCTGCGGAAACAGATGTCAGCTGCGGAAACTGACACAGCTATTACTTGGTTGATTATAAATGAACAAATGACAAATGACCAGATGGAAATGGTCATGAAAAATATTTTTATTGATGGAATGGATGAAATGAAGTGGAATGAAGTGAAATGAAATGAAATGAAATGAAATGAAGTGGAATGAAATGGAGTGGGTGGTGAAATGAAATGAAATGAAAGAGAGATTTTTTTTTTTTTGGAAAATAGAGAGTGTCAGGTGTCCCTGATTTTCACCCTATATTTTCTGCATAAGACTGCCAATCAATGATTGGTTTTCAGGCTTATACCATTTTTTCTTCTTCTTCTTCTTCTTTTTTTTTTTTTTAACTTGAAAAACAAAAGCTAGGCTGGTGGAGAAGAAGAATTCCTCTGTACCAGCCTGATTGCAGAACTTTCTTGAAACAACTTGACAAAATCCTCTTTAGAGAGTGGCTTATGATAAACTTTCAATCTATGGCCATTCACAATAAGAGGAGTTTGAAACTCATCAATGGTCTTGATTCTTACAACTCCATTGCTAAAGATCTTGTCAATCTCATATGGCCCAAGCCAATGAGTCTGAAATTTCCCTTGAAAATCTTTAAACTTGGAGTCAAATAACAATGCCCAATCTCCTTCTTTAAACTTCTTCTCTTTGATATATTTGTCATGCCATTTAGTTCTTTGATATTGAACTAGATCAGTTCTTAGAATTGCTTCTTGTCTGATCTCATCTAGCTCATTCAACTGCTCCATTCTATGCTTTTGGGCTTCCGATAAGTCCATCCCCAACTGAACTGCTATCTTGAAGGTCTTGACTTGGAACTCAATGGGGAGCAAGACTTCTTTCCCATAAACAAGTTCATAGGGAGAATGTCCTGTTGTATTCCTCCATGTAGTTCTGTAGGCCCACAAGGCTTCTGGAAGCCTTTCCGCCCAATCTCTTCTATGTAGATGAACAGTTTTGGTGATGATACTTTCAAGAACTTTGTTTGTGGACTCCACTTGACCATTTGCTTGTGGATGGTAAGGAGTAGATCTTCCGTGCTTGATTTTGTATTCTTCCATCAACTTCTCCACCAAATTGGATGTGAATTGGCTCCCCTGATCTGTCACAATTTCTCTTGGAACACCAAAGCGAGTAAAAATATCCTCATAAAGAAAATGAACAACTGAATTTTCAGTAGCAGATACTAATGATTTAGCTTCTACCCATTTAGTAACATAATCAGTGCAAACCAATATATACTTCTTTTGCTTCGATGGTGGATTAATCGGTCCAATGAAATCTAAAGCCCATTTTTCAAAGGGTTCAATGAGTACCTGTGTTTGCAGTGGCATTTCATTTGAAAGGGTAGTTTTCCCTACTCTTTGGCAGCTATCACACCTTTTGACATATTGTTTTGCATCTTTGAAGAGAGAAGGCCAATAATATCCCAAGGAAAGGATTTTATAGGCCGTCCTTTTGTCCGCAAAGTGTCCGCCGCATGGTTCATCATGACATGCCTTAAGAATATCAGGCATTTCATCTTCCCTGACACATCTTCTGATCACAAGATCCGGCCCTGTTTTAAACAATTCGTTAGAAATCCATGAATATCTTGAACTCTCCTGAATAATTTTTCGTTTTTCTCTTGGAAATAAATGTGAAGGTAGTTTCCCTGTAACTAAATAGTTAGCAATATCTCGTACACCAATGCTTTAGCTTCTACCCATTTAGTAACATAATCAGTGCAAACCAACATATACTTCTTTTGCTTAGATGGTGGATTAATAGGTCCAATGAAATCTAAAGCCCATTTTTCAAAGGGTTCAATGAGTACCTGTGTTTGCAATGGCATTTCATTTGAAAGGGTAGGTTTCCCTACTCTTTGGAAGCTGTCACACCTTTTGACATATTGTTTTGTATCTTTGAAGAGGGAAGGCCAATAATATCCTAAAGAGAGGATTTTATAGGCCGTCCTTTTGTCTGCAAAGTGTCCGCCGCATGGTTCATCATGACATGCCTTAAGAATATCAGGCATTTCATCTTCCCTGACACATCTTCTGATCACAAGATCTGGCCCTGTTTTAAACAATTCGTTAGAAATCCATGAATATTTTGAACTCTCCCGAATAATCTTTCGTTTTTCTCTTGGAAATAAATGTGAAGGTAGTTTCCCTGTAACCAAATAGTTAGCAATATCTGCATACCAAGGGGTCTTAATAGTTACTGCAAACAAGTATTCATCAGGAAACTTATCTTCTACAGGAGAATCTTCTTTAGTATTCCGAATCCTAGACAAGAAATCAGCTACTGTATTCTGTTTTCCTGGTCTATCCAACACAGTAATATTGAATTCTTGCAAAAGTAAAAGCCATCTTGTCACTCCGCCATTAGTAACAGGTTTGTTCATTAAATATCTAATTGCAGAATGGTCAGTATGAATAAAAGTTTCATAGCCTGTTATGTAATGTCTAAACTTATTAATTGCATGAACAACAGCTAAAAACTCTTTTTCAGTCACAGTATAGTTCAACTCTGTGGGAGTCAAATTTTTACCGGTGTAATAAATGGCATAAGGAACTAAATCTTTTTGACCCAACACAGCTCCAAGAGTTGTATCTGAAGCATCCGTATAAATATGAAAAGGAAGTTTCCAATTTGGTCCCCTCAAGATAGGTGCTTCAGATATTCTTGTTTTCAAAGTTTCAAAAGTTGATTGACAATCAGGATCCCATTTAAATTCACAGTCTTTTGTAAGCAATTTGAAGAGTGGAGATGCTATTTTAGTGAAGTTTTCTATAAATCTTCTATAGTAACCAGTAAATCCTAGAAAACTTCTAACATCTCTTTGACAATTTGGAATAGGCAACTTGGAGATGACTTCAAATTTCGATCTATCAACCTTAATCCCATCTCCTGAAATATGATGTCCTAAAACAATCCCTTCAGTAAACATCATAAAGCATTTTTCATGGCTTAATGAAAGGTTTGTTTCTTTACATCTTATGAGAACTTTTTCCAAATTTTCTAATGCCTCTTCAAATGAATTACCATAAACCGTAAAATCATCCATATAAACCTCTACACAATCATGGATTAGATCAGAAAAAATTCCTAGTACTGCTCTTTGGAATGTTGCAGGTGCATTACATAACCCAAAAGGAAGCACTCGGTAGGCAAAAGTTCCCCATGGACAAGTAAATGTGGTCTTATCTTGATCTTCAGGTGCTACCTGAATTTGATTATAGCCACTAAAACCATCCAAAAATGAAAAATACTTTTTGCCTGCTAATGTATCTAATACCTGATCAATAAAAGGCAAAGGAAAGTGATCCTTCAAAGTTGCTTTGTTCAATTCCCTGTAATCAATGCATACTCTCCATTTACCATTATTTTTAGGTACTATAACCAAAGGAGAAACCCATCGGCTATCTGAAATTGGATAAATGAAGTTTACATTGAGTAGTTTTTGGAGCTCTTCTTTCACTATCTCCTAAGATTTGGATTCATCCTTCTTTGAGGTTGTCTGATTGGTCTACTGTTTTCCTCAATATAGATATGATGGATGCAAGTCTTAGGATCAATACCTTTCATGTCAGTATACTCCCATGCAAATGCAGTAGAATGTTTTTGCAAGATTCTGGTTAGTTCTTCTTGTTGTGATTTCTCCAAATGTTTGTTGATATTCAATGTCTTTTCTGGAAAAATCTCAATAGCAAAATTACCAAACTCTTCCATAGAGTAAAGAGACATTTGTCTTGATGATAAATATTCTATGTCAGATTCCAACTGAAATTGTGTGGGGTCATATTCTGAAGTTATCTCAAAATTTTCTAATGTGTTCCGAATTTGACTATCCTCACTAATTTCAGAAATGGTAAAGACAGGTTGTATAGTGTTCTCATCATCGACCCATTCATTGTCTCCTATTTCTGTAATTGCTCTTGCTGGAGGATACAAATTGAATTTATTTGTCGAATTACCATTTGAAATGTACATGTCTCCAGATCTACAACTAATAAAAGCATCAGCTGTGGCCAGCCAAGGTCTTCCTAAGATAATTGGATGTCCTCCTAGATTACTTTTGGGAGTCAAAATCATAAAGTCTACCGGATATTCCCAAGAATCTAAGGAGACTGAAATATCTTCTAATACACCATCTGGTTTAATAACCGATCGATCTGCAAGTTGCAATAAAGTAGGTGTAAAAAGAAGGTTAGGAAGTTTTAACTGTTCCATAGTCTGCCTACTCATAATGTTGATAGCAACCCCTAAGTCAATCAATGTGTTTGGAATTTATATCCCATTTATATGTGTCTTGACAATTGGACTTCCTGGATCTACATACTTCTGCATGGTAATTTTTCCCATCATAATGTCTGCAATCTTTCCTACCAGGTGGATTCTTCTTGTGTCTTTTAGCTTCCTCCCTGGTCTTTTGAAACTCAACTCCTTTATGGTTTTTGCTAGAATAGGAATTTATCGAATGGCTTGTAGCAATGGAATCTTGATACAAACATTCTTCAATTCATCTAGAAAGTCATAGTTAGGCAACAAGATTTGTTTTTCCACCCCCTTATCAATTTGTAGTCTTTCCGGAAAAGGAGGTGTAGATGAAGATACAGGTTGCTCAACTATAGGAGTTGTGGATGTTAGCTTTTCTTTTTCTTTTTTAATTTTTGAATTTTGAAGAGATTCTTCCTCAGAACCCTTATTGACTTGAAGAGAGTCCTCTTCAGAGGTATCTTGCTCTTGAATGTCTATAGAAGGTTTTTCTAAGACTCTACCAGATCTGAGTTGTACATCGTTGAGAGGAACAATCATATAGGTAGGAAATTGTTGTCCTTCTACCATATAAGTAGTTTGAGGATTCTTATTGTTAGGATTTGGCAATGGCTGAGCTGGGAGTTGATTTGTCTTCTGTTGGTATGGGAGCATGAGTTGAGGATTTGTATTTTGTTGAGAAGGTTGTTGTTGTGGAAATGGCAATGAAAGTTGTGGATTTGGGCTTGGAAATTGTGGAGCTTGTTGATTTTGAAAAGATGGAGGATATTGATAAAATTGAGCAAATCTCCCATAAGGATTTTGCATCCCCCGTACCCATGGCTGATATGAATTTTGATGTTGGGGCCAAGGTTGTTGCCAAGGATTCCAATTTGGTGGGGTTTGAAGATTCATAGGGTTATTAAACCCTTGAGATTGTTGTCCCTGCCAAGGTCTCCTTGCGACAAAACAGAGAGATTCTACCGAATTTGGATCTTCTTGAAAAACAGCTTTGAGTCCAGGGATTGAAGGACAATCCTTGATCTCATGATTTTCTGAGCAAATCATACATGTTTCTACAACTTTTGCATCCAAGGGACATTCCCTTAAAGCATGTTTCTTCCTACATTTCGGACAAAAGATGGCTAAAGCATCCGTTTCTGCTTTCTGCTTGTTTTGGATTTTAAGGGTGTCTAGTTGTTCACTAAGGCTCCCTAAGATATCAGTTTTGAACTCATCAAGCATATTACCAATCTCCGCCCTACTTACTGATCCAGTTGCAGATTTGTTAGCCCTAATAAGAGAAGGATCCCTAGGCCCTTTTCCTGTTTTAGATTTTCCTCTTGAGAGATGGACACATAGTTCTGTTATGTCACGAAGTGGAAGTTGAGAAATGTCTCCTTTCCCCATCATGTTTAAAATATCTATCCATTTATCTCTAATGGCTTTTAATATGAGGGCTTTCAAGGTTTCATCATCTAAGTTGCTCATCTTTGCTCTTTTCAAGTTGTATTGAAATCTTTCAAGTAAGTCTTCCAAATTTTCATCTTTTTTTGCATCATTTTGAATACCTCATCCTTGTGATTGGTGGGCATACAATAGTCCAAGTATCTATCCAAAAATGTTTGTTTCATATCATTCCAAGTCCCGATAGATTGAGTGGCTAATCCCATGAACCATTTCAAAGCAGATCCCTTCAATGTTGAAGGAAACAGTTTGAGTTTTTGAGAATCTTCCATATAGTCATAAGTTCAGCACACTACTTCAAACTCAAACAGAAATGTTTCAGGATCCTCACTTCGCAATCCATAAAAGTTAGGGAGAACAGATGGTGAAATATTTTTCATTGTTGCATGAGTTTCCTCATCAACTATAGGGAATCCCAACAAATCCCTATTTCTACCATTATTTCCTTCACCATTGTTATCTCCATTATCTCCTCCCCTTCTACCTCCACCTCTATTTATTACTTCCTCTGCCATGATAGTTTCTTTAGAGTCCTTATAGTCCTCTAGTTCTTCTACCAAGGAAGGATGAGAGAAAGTCTCTTTGTTTTCTAAGTGGGTTTTAGTAGGTGGTATAGGAGAATCCTCTAATTCAACTGTTCCTCGACTTCCAAAAATCTTAAGGCTAGGGGTAGATGGTGGTGAATCTGGTCTATGCCTTGAAGAAGATGGAGTTATGAAAATCGAACTCTTGGCTTTAGCTATAAACCTTCCCCTAGAATCTCTTGCTCTATGCATGTCATTTTTTTATTTTAAAAAAAAAAGTTGGGCTAATAATTCTCTTTCTGATCTTCCAGATCACACTAGGTGCAAGAAGAGAGCATACTTAAGAAATTACTAAACCAATAACTCTCTTTTCTGATCCTCCAAATCACACTAGGTGCAAGAGGAGAGCATACTTCAAGAAGTTATCAAGTTTTCCCTTCTTTTATGATTTTATGTTTTTTTTTTTTAAGAAATTGGCTACCTAGTTACACTTCCCCGGCAACGGCGCCAAAATGATTGGTCAATTTAGTGTGTCCTAAATTGCTGCATTTAATTGTCAATCCGGGAATCGTAAGCTGATGAAGTGCGGCGCACTATATGTGCAAGATAACCTCTTTCTTAACTTTTTGTCGTTTGTGGTCTTTCTAAGGTAAAATGGAAATTATAAAGTGAAAAACAAGCTTGGTTATATTTATTCAAGGAAGTGATATCCCCTATAATGATTTACCAATCTCGAAACTTTAAAAGCAAATTGAAATTACAATGACAAAAGAAAGTAAAAGTGTACTGCTGAAATGAAAAGTGCTGCTAATCTAATGAATCAAAACAAGAAACTAGTGAAC
Source organism: Pinus albicaulis (assembly GCA_034641835.2). NCBI lineage: Eukaryota > Viridiplantae > Streptophyta > Pinopsida > Pinales > Pinaceae > Pinus > Pinus albicaulis. The sequence goes on from CM076578.1 coordinate 1,936,593,395, forward strand.
ATGAAAACAAAACTATTCTTGCTGCCAACTGAACACAAAAGAAACTACGCTTATGGAAATTCAAAATTGCAATGAAATAAATCTAAATCAGATTACATCAATTCATTTTCCGACCCTTCATCATTAGACCAGCTATGACTTGCGGAAGTAATCATAAACAACTTGTGTAACTGATTATTTAATTTGCAGAAAGTAAACTAATACTAAACCATACACACATGATTCAATCCCTCGCCATCAGTCCAGCTGTGGCTTTCGGAGGCAACTGAAGATGTCACACATGATTTAATATATCTAAATTTGCAGAAAAGAAACTAATACTAAACTACACATTTCATACGTGCCCCTCACCACTTTCCATCACTAGGTTTTCGGAGGTATGTCCAAGATGTTATGATGAACGTACGATACCTTAAATTTGCATAAAAGAAACTAATACTAAACTACACATTTCATAATGCAGTCCCTCACCATCAGTCCAGCTGTGGCTTTCGGAGGCAACTGAAGATGCTATGAGCAACTTAATATATCTAAATTTAACTACTAAAGCAGATAAGCAAAACTGAAATGAACAAAGCAAGACTGAAATTAAACAAAAGCTATGAAAAATAAACTAGCAGCAGAACAATGTTAGATCCATGTCATTAGTCAAAAAGCTATAAAAATGCCCGGGCTGTCTATCTAAAACCTGCAATCAAGAAAACTGATTAGTGATTAACAATCATAAAACATGAAAGACAGAAATGAAATGGAAATTATGGAAATGTATAAACAGAAATGAAACAACTGCAAAGTATGAACATATGGATGGATTATAATACAATGATTTTTAAAGAAATGAAATGAGAAATATACACTAATACACAAAACCTTAGCTGAGCAGGGGCCCTCTACACAGCCTTGGTAACGATCCTCAAACACGAATTAAGTTGAAAAACAGAGTCTTCTCATATTAAAAAGCAGTTCATTACAGAATGGTAGTGTTACGGCTCAAGGGCAGCGTAATCACTACAAAGCAGACTAACAGATAACAGAGTACATTCACGAACATCAACTATCAACTAACAACTAACTTTATGTGCGTATGCAAACGCTCTATATATAACAATAAACTGTAACTGTCTCCTAAAGTTCATGATGGCAGAGAGCACGTAGACCACTACGTCCATGGATATAGGAGTATGGCCGTGTTGGAAAGTGAATCTACGGAAGGTGGATGCTTGAATTCAACTCCAGAGCTCTGCACAGATGTCGATTTAACCTCCGCAGGCTTAGAAACGGCCGTATGGATGTTTATGTGCCACGAAACAGAGTCCGACCGACATGAAACTCCATGGTTGACTTCCATGTGGACGCTTTTGACCGCGGCTTCTTTGGACGAGTTTGCTTGAACCAATAGGACACGAACCATGTCCACGTCATTCCTGACCTGCCCATGTGGCTCGTTTCCCTTGTAGACACCTGTAGCATAGAGTTTCACAAAATAGCTGCGGAAAGTTGCAGCAGCTGCGGAAAGTGGCAAGATTCCGCAACTGAATGAACAAAATCTAGATCAAATAGCAAACACAAAAATATAATTAAAAACCATGTTAAATGCTCTTTTGCACATGATATTGACAATTTGGGAGGTTTAGGAGAGTGAAAAAGGTATGGGAAAGTGTATGGAAAAGATGCAAATTTGGGACTCAACACTAGTCTTGAAGAACGACTCCTTCATCTGGAACATCTCGATGAACAGCGTCGTGATGCCGCCACGATGAATGAAGCACATAAAAACCGAGTTAAAGTTCAGTACGATAAGGCGGTCAAACCCAGGGTTTTTTCGGAAGGTGACCTTGTTTTGGTCTATGCCCAAGAAAAATATGCCCTGGGGGCAGGAAAGTTTAAATCTATGTGGTATGGCCCCTTCATCGTTAAAAAAGTCCTTAAGAAAGGAGCGTATACCTTGGTTGATTTCGAAGGGAACGAGTTGCCGGAGCCCCGAAATGGGCTCTATTTGAAGAAGTATTATGCCTAGGCTTCGGCCTGGCATGTTGCTTTTGTATATAGTAGTTTTTTCTTTGTACATATCTGGTTGATTTTCGATCTTTGATGAGTTGGTGATGTTTTTGATCTGCTTTGGCAGGTTGTGTCAGATGTCATGAGTCATTTTGGTTTCGCCGATGGTGCTAGTAGACACACCCGGAACTTAGCTTCCGCGGCTTGGGTGCTTCATTATCCTTCCGGTCAGCTGTTAGTATCAAGAGGGGTTTGCATTGGTCCTGCTTCCAATAATATAGTAGAATACACTGCAGTTGTTTATCTACTCTCGGACGCAATATCTTTGGGTGTTGATTCGTTGGTAGTTTTCTTGGACTCTCAGCTGGTGGTGTCGCAGTTGAACAATACTTATCGGGTTCGAGATCCATTTTTACTCCGGTTGTTCTTGAGGGTACGTTTGTTACAAAGATCATTTCATTTTTTAACTTTCATTCATATTCCTCGAGCTGACAATTGGTTGGTAGACTCATTAGCTAATCAGGCACTGGATTGGCATATTAATCATTCCATACAATAAAATTTAATCATCAAAAACATCATACATTTTGATACATTTATCACATCACATCAAACATCGCTGTATATATATCATCAGAGTGTTCAAAAACTTTACAAAATTTGGATCCATAAGGTCATACAAAATTTGGGCTTATGCCCGATCATGTTCAGTCTCAAAAAATAATATACAGTCATCTAATACATAACATCTATCTACTCCCGAGGTCCCTGCCCAGAAGTCATGTTCCTATAGAACATAATCGCGGTGGCAACTCGGCGGAATAATCGTACCCAGTCTCGGGGCACTCCTACCACCCGTCTCTGGATGGCTTCCGGCAGATCTTCCACGGCAGCCATAGGTATTTGGCGGGTTAACCCCTCCAAGTTCCTCTGCACAGCCTGGAGGGTCCTGTCTGAATCCACTGTATCTGCTTCGCCCCTGCGACGCTTGTGGCGCGGGAAACCCTCAGGTCGAACTGGTCCAATATCTGTATCATGATCATGTTTACATTGTAAGTCATTATGAATCCAATCAAAAACATGTTTGTTTTTCACATTTTTTTAGACATATTGAAAAAATCCAAAAAAAATATATAAGTAAAAAATTGTAAACTTACCGACTGTGCCCCATGCCGCGCCTGGTGGAAGGACAAGATCTGGATCTCCACGAAAGTCCATCCTGGCATAGGGATAGTCGTCCACAGCGATGATTTGTTCTCCCCACCAAAGGAAGAACTCATCATCCCAAGTGGTCCGGGGAACTTTACTTCCCCCTAATCTCTTCATCATGTCTGCCCAGCGGGCAATTCTTGGGTCTCTCAGGCTGCTGATGGTAGAGATCACTATCGGTCTCAATGCTGGTATCTTCTCGAAGAAGAATGTCATCAAAATTGTACCGTATCCAAATTTTTTTTTCTTTACTTGGCGGATTGAGGTTAATTTTTGCTTCATGTTCAATAATAGGGTTGTGCACCAATCATATACATGAGTTAAGCATTCCACTGCTATGCTCATTTGCGTCCTGGACGCCTGGTGTAGGGAGGCAGATCCTGCCACTCTGCCAATGGTGAAAAGGAGGATTTTCATGTGCAAATCCCTTAAATATTTCATTGCAATCTGAGTTCCAACTTTCTTGGAACCCTCTACGCAGTACACGTGGACGTAATCTTCCACGGTTAGCCCTCCCAAGGGCTTCCCGTGCAAGTCTACTGGTTCCCCCCTCCGGGAGAGTCCAGTGATAAAATATATGTCTTCCACTTCAATGCGTACAGGCATCTGATCTATCATAAAGCAGTCCTCTTCCGGTTCCCAATAGTTCACAAGCATTTCGAGCAACCGGACATTACTCTTCATATTTGGCATTTTGAAAAACTTGAGCAATCCGCAATTCCGAAGAATATTTAGTGATGCTCGATCTCGCATGACTTCTTGATCAATTGCACTGTGTTCACGCTCTCTCCATGATATGGTCATCCTGTAAAATTTCAATAATTCCTTCATTAGCTACGCATTTTTCATTTGGGCCTGCGCAAACGCAACTTTATTTGTGCACAGTCACGTGTATACGCGACTTTATCATTACCAACCCGCGTATGCGCAAACCCATGATTTTTAGCAAGAGATTCTATGGTGAAAATTACTAAATTTTAATTTATGAACGAACAAAATGAATAGCAAGGATGGTTGATGAGCTTACCTGACAAATTCGATGCGATTTGACAGTCGGTTGCTCCTGTTTTGACGAAAGAAGTTTTTTGCTCCAGAGCACTTTTTTCCAAATCAGCAATGTAACAATGAACCAAATATGAGGAAATTTGTCTATTTATGTCCAAAAATTTGACAATTTTCGCAAAAATTTGTTATGCTTATTTTTTCAATCTATCTTAAGCTGCATAACCCGGATGCTTGGAAGTGCCCATTTTGGTATGTTTTTAGGTACATTTTGACGAATTTGAGATTTTTACCGGTTTTTTATCCATGACTGCTGACTCGTCATGGCAGGTATATGATCTTCACTGGCATATAGGTTAGGGAAATCACTTTCCATTGTATCTTGCATACTAGCCTCCATACTGATCACTTGCCATAGGGTCGATCCCATCAGGTCATGACTATTACACCCATTTCACTCGCCAATTATTTAATCAAGACTTGATGGTAGAGCCTTCCTTTACATGGGCTTCTTAGTTAGTTCCTCACTATCACTTGTTGCCCATGCTACGTTTTATGTAGGCTCGGGAGTCCTCTTTAGTCCCGCCATGACCTATGTGTTGAAGCTTCATTCTTCTTCTTTCTCACTATCATTTTTTTTGGCTATTACCCTAGAGGCTCCCTGGTGTTGTTGAGTTGTATTACTGCATTGCATATTGGCTACTTGTTTATCCTAGCCTTTAGCCGGCTTCATTCGGACTCAATGTTTAAGCCAAATTTTGACCTTGTCTATCTGTACAAGTTAACCATTGCATGCACTTAGCTATCGCGACTTGACACCCTTTTACCTATGGATGGAACATTCCTCTGAGTATCGCTTACCAGTTTCCGCCACCTTGCATTGAGCATAGGATCGTTCCAATCCTAGGAACTAGTGCATCTGTTTCTTGATACTCGTTCTATCCATTGTACCATAGCATTCTTTTATTCCTTTTCAGGCTTATTATATGAAAAAGACAAAAAAATCAAATATAACAAAAAGAGCGGGAACGGGATGTATCTTCGTTGTTTTGATGGCAGTACAGAGTCAGTTTGTTTCCCTTGAACAAAGCACATATACTTATATATATTTCCTTCATTTGGGATGGTTTTAGTTTTGACCTAGGTTCAGCTTTTACCATGTTTCACTTGTCAGTCCTCCCCCGATTGGTTATCTCTTCCAATCATATGGAGAGTTTGTTCTGCCTCCTGCATAACAGACTTATATAGTGTCACTTTTTTCTGCCATGGTCATCACGAGTCGTGATTTTGTTCAAGGGAAGTCTAACCAGAGTCGGCCATTCTGCAGTGTCTCTTGACACATTATTCAGTCGGCCTTCCCGGTCTTGTCAGTATCTTTTTCTATCACATCAGATGTTTTGGTCTTCTGCTCGTGCTGGTTTGAGAAGGTCCCCATTGACTTCTTGCCGGCGGGTTTTGTCTCTTATCGACTACGACACATTGCTCTGAGAGAAAACCTAGAGCCGCACCCTGGCCCTATTTCCATCATTGATAGGTGACCTTGTGCTCAGCATTTGATCATCATTATGCGTCTTTGACTGAGTGGTTTCCCCTGTGTTCGACGTCAGCATACATTATCACACTTGGGATTCGTACAGTACCTTGATTTCCATTTGACCCTATCGGTGGATATCTCGCCTCTGTGTCAGCTTTCATTATTGGTTGGTTCAGAGGGTTTCTTCCATGTGCTAGCTTCATCTTGTGCATGTCGGAAACGTACTTCGGTTTGGTTCCATCACTCTACTTCATCCGATTCCTTAAAAATTTTGGCATGCGGGTTACACTCGTGCTGGACTGATGTGGGATGCCTTAATGCCTTCCTTCTAGCATATCTTTTCCCATCGACTCCGACTTATTGCTCTGGGAATAGGATCTAGAGTATTTTTGTCAGTACCTTAGGGTTTGCGGTCATCAGTGGTAGACTCTTCGCTATCGACAGTGGGGATTCATCATTGCCTCCTGATTGGTAGATTCTTTCAAGTGTTCGACTTCAACTCATTTATTCACACTTGTTAGATTGTACTGGGGCACCTTGACGCTCATTTTCATTATTGGTGGGTTGTCTCGCGTTGGTTAACAGTATACATCATTGACCGGTAATCCAACGATTTCTCACATGCTCGACTTCAACTCATTTATTCCCATTGTGTAGAATTGTGCCATAGTGATCGGTGAAGACCTCGGGTTGCATCAGCATTTCTCGGTTCACTTTTGACAGTCCATTCAGTTTCTACCAGTGATGTCGTTCACCCTTATATGTTGCAGTGTCAGTACAGAAGCATCCTATATGTTGGCTCCCGCGTTGCGTGATTGTACCGTTTGTTCCACCTCTTATGATTTGGTACTTGGAGATTCAGTTACTCTATGATCAGACATCCAGTTTCAGCATCATTGATCAGCTTTCTATATATGTGATACTTGGACATTGATTCAGACTTATACTTCTGGGCCATTCTCAGATGATTCATTGTGTACTTTCAGTTCAGTTATACTTGTATACATTTTGGATCTATTATGTACTTTCCATATGATGTATTTTTGACTGAGCATGGGTATGCCCGCCTCAGCATGAGTTGAATCTCTGTTTTCTTTCATTGGTTTTTTGGCAGGCTGAAATCTGGTGAAGTCCTCTCTTGTCCTTGCGAAGTTCTTTCTATGTGCATAATACATTTCGGCCATCATGTACCCCTTCTAACCTCATATATTAGGGGGCATCTGTTGTAGCATCATTTCTCACCTTCATATGATTCATGATTGCTTTTATGGCTTTGGGCATCCATTCCTACATACTTGAGCAAATTCACTAAAAAACAGTGTAAAAATCCCCATACGCAGTTAAGGTAAACAGACCTCCCACCACCTAGTATGGCTGAAAAACACCCAAGGAATGGGGTTGTAGTCATGCAAAACAATTCTTCTTCAGAAATAATGCAGTCCCACTGATTCAAAGTAGAATAAAAATATGGAAGCTGAATATTTAAATTTACATTAGTAAAACATATCTATAATGTGGCCCATACAATGTACAAGAGAGAAATAGAAGATTTACAGAAAGAATCCCTCAAGATTGAGGTGCTGCAACAACAATATGAGACTGTAAAGCTTGATAGCATTATTTTATGGGCTAAAGTAGCTGTGTATTAAATTTCAGATGTAGAACAGATCTGTGTACAAAAAGATAGATCTATATCATATCTGTACACTAGATGAGTTCCTCTACAAATTCCCCTTGGGGTTTTGATCAAAACATGAATGTACAGGAGTAGATCTAAGATCTAGAATTACATATCTACAGCAATATTCAGGAATTATACAGTAAATAGAAACATAAGTAAATCGTATCTGAAACAAAAATGGATTGGATGGCCAATCCATGGCTCACCACAGTGAAAGGGAGAATCCTATCACCGGAGATCTCTCCTCCAAAAAGTAGTCAAAACACCCTACAACTGATTACTTGCAGATAACGCAGTTATGGAAGGGAAACTATGTTGTAGGCTCTAGCACTGGTTTGGCCTGATGCCAAGATCTGAAATGGTAGCTCCAAGGATCCAAAATCCTATTACCAATGGGAAAGACATCTTCCCCACTGAAAAGAGCCTCTAAATTTGTCTAGATCTGAGTAGATCTAGCCTCCACTTGCCGCAAATTTCAAAAAAAATTAAACCCTCAACAGGATCTGAATTGTGGTTGGAAGATGAAGCTTGTCCAACTACCGGATAGTGGACAAGATGCAAAAATACTCCTCCAAGAGCTGATCTAGAAAGGATGTGGGATTCCTGACCAGGAACACCCAAGTGCTAAGCAGCACTATTATCAGCTAAATAGCTAGAGAATAAGGGATGTTTAAACAAAAAATACCTTTAGCAATATCAAATGATCAACCCTCTCCTTGGTGTACTCCTCTTTCTTTTATAATGTGGAAGTCTTGTCAAACCCTAAACCATCTTGATGAATTAGCTCCATTCACATGAGTGGCCTCCAGTATGAACTGCGTTGTGCCTCTAGGAGATACATTGCATCTGGACATAACTATTGATTTGGTCCTGTTGACCCAGTCAAATGATCCAGCCTCTTTCCCACTTAAGTGTGTTTATGAAAATATCTCAGATTTAACTCTGTTCACATTGAGCATTGATTTATTTTATTGTTTAGGAGTTTTATTGAGCCTCCTTCACAATTTTATTCATGAGACAGGAAAGTAAACAAAATTTTATATTCCCATTAGCTTGGGCTAATTGGGAATATTACAACCGATAGCAGGCAAGAGAGATCTAAGGAACCAGTCCATGTAGACACGGTCTTCAAAGGTAGGGGCTCGACATAGGCTATTTCTTCTCTGTCGTTCCTGGACATGATCGGATAGGCGGGTCGCACATGATTGACTAAAAGAATTCAAAATTTTGGTACCAGTGTCATAACGGAGGGGAAGCTGGAAGTAAGACAGAAAATCCCAGGAAAGAGTCGCAAAGGTGGTATGAGAGTATGGGGCCTAATCAACATATCACTTAGAAGCTTCACCAGTAAGCGTATGTTGGAACAACCGAAGACGGACAGAGTCATCGGTAATGGAGTTAGACGAACAGCACGTGTGGAAAGATTGAACGTGATTTGTAGGATCTTCGCTAGCAAGACCTTCAACCTTGGGGATGTCGGAAGGGAGCTTGGTTGGAATTGTAGGCCAACCAACATTATGGCGTATAGGGCCATTTATCAACTGGTCAAAATTGGGAAGACTGAGGCCTGCCATATAGGGGAACAAGGGAGAAGTCGGGTTAGTTCCTGTTGCAGTCCCACTAGTAGTATTCCCAGCATTAGGGTCAGGGTTACCACTAGCGTTAGGTCCTGAACCAGAAATGGTGAAGGTGACAGGAGGAGAACCGGGGGTGGAACCACAAGGAGAACCCAATGAACCAGAAGAAGAGTCGGAGTGTGGACTTGGTGGAGGACTAACTCGAATCCTACATGGAGGAGTAAGTCTTCCTATCAAAAACTGAGGATGAAGGCAAAGAATTCTCCGGGATAAACGCCTTGGTGGTGCAATGATGATAACACAAACACGACACAAAGGGAAGAGAGACCAACAAGGGCGGAGAGGTTCAGGATCAACTGATTACAATGTTGAAACAAGGGCAGAGAGGTGCAGGATCAATTGATTTCAATGTTTTAAAGTCTTTTCTTGGCGGTGTTAACCAACCTCTTCTTTGCTTAGGGTGTGTGTGTAAAGTGTGTAAATTTTAATTTTTAAACCCAAACATTTGTAGAGAAAAAGAAAAAATGTGTTGTATAACTATAAATAAACCTGCAGATAAGAGTATATGAAACTGAAATAACAGAAAATAAACAGATAATTATGCAATAATCTAAACCCAAGGAGGTGGGCCTCTCAACAACTAGTCTGTAGGTGGGAAAAAATCTAGTCAAAACACACTAAAATAGCCAATAGATCTAAAGTCGGGAGGGACAATGATCTAAAGATCAGATATAATGAAAATAGGTGCAGAAAAACAGCAAAAAATCAGAGGAAAGATTGTTATAAATGAGGTGGCGAAAGGCTATGTCCTGGAGGGAAGCGGAGGGGACCCTAGAGGAAAAACAAAAAAAAAATAAAGGAGGTGTTATAGATGGATAAATAACCAATCTGAAGTGGATCTGAAGGTGAGGTATCAGATCTGAAAAAATGGCTGAACACACTGAAATTTCAGACAACCTGTAGCAACTAAAACTCTTCCACCAAAGGTGGAGGGTACTAAATCCCTAGGGGGCTAGGTTCCCACTTAGTTGAGTAAAACAGAACAATTACATGTCAAAAATGGGCAGAGACAGAGGTCAGACAACCCTGAATAGAGGCCCAGACAAACCCAGAAAACTTTCAAAAAAACTCCCGCAAAAAGTCCAAGTCGCAGTTTCTGACCTGATCTCTGCATAGGTCACATATTCTGGCCTATTTTCTGCACCGTGGAGGTTTAGGTCACAGGTTTTGGCCCAAAAAGTGTGACCTTCACTTCTGGCACTCTCAGGAGTAGGTTTCAGAAGAATGTGTCGTCTCAGCTGCAGCCGATGACGATCACCTGCACAATAGGTCCAAAAACACACATAAGATATAATTTTTAATGTTTTATGGTTTTATAGGTTAAAAACAACATCAAGAAAAGAAAAAAAAGAAGCTGAAGATAAATCATAGGGTTTGAAGCAGCTGGATATGCAGGGATCTGAAAAATGACAGCAGCCGTAATCGTAAACCTGTGTGGAGTCGCCAGTTGTTAGTATGAATCCTAATTGCAAGTGTACAAAAAAATACCACCTTAGTTGTGCATAACAAACAGCCCTAACAGCAAACATGGTTGCCAATATCCTTAGATATGCAATCAGGTGATCAAGATAAATGCTGCAAAAATATAGATCTATGCATTAAAATACATTAATAAGTAAATGAAAACAAGATTTACTCCATGCATCCAATAGACAAGACAAGAATATGTTGAATGAATTTTGTATTAATGGCACCTGGGAGGAAAACATAGAAGGATGTTACCAGTTCTCCTCAATGGGATGGGTTCTTATAAGTCCTCAGCACTTCAAATCTAAAATCCCTCTCTCTTGATGGTGTAGGAAACCCAAACAAAAATGGAGCTCACAAGCAAAACGATAGAAAAATATGACAATGATGGTGGATCAAAGTCACACCAAAAGTATAGATCCAGAGTGATATTTAGGCAAAAAAGGTAGTGAATGAATGGAAAAGCCTTCTATTTATAAAAATATATTGAGTTAGTGTAGATTTTGGTGCATAATTAAAATATTATTAACCAAATCAAGATCCAAATTTTAAATATTTTATTATATTTGTTGGAGGGAAAAAGAATTTGACTTGGGTCAAATCCCTTTATTTGTAAATAATAAATAAATAAATGATTTATTTATTATTTTAAGGATGTGGTTGAGTAATAATCAAATAAATAATGATTTATTTAATTATTTATAAATGATTTAGTCATATTAAACAAGGAATATTATTTAAATAAGGTTTAAATAATTATTCCTAGAAAATAATAAGATAAATAATGATTTATCTAATTAATTTTCCTGTTTTGGGTTAAATATAACTAGGAATATTAATTAAATTGTTTTTTAACTAATTATTCCTTGAGGAAAATAAAAAAAATGTGGATTTATTTAATATTTCCTCGTGGGGTTTCCTGTTTAGACCATAAACAACTTAATAAATGTGGTTTACTAAGTTAATTTTCATAGTGAAAGCAATTTTACTTAGGGTAAAATTGGTCTTACATGGTGTACATAGGTCCATCTAATAGTAAAAAGTTAGATGACCAAAAAATGGTGTAATAGTTAAAATGCCACGATGACCTGTTTGGAGCAGCGAAACCCTAGAATCCAAAGCTCTGATACCAAATGTTATGAAACCAGCTCCAAAAATAGAATAAAAGAGAGATCAACGCCTTAGAAATCAGCCACTTCGAGGGGACAACCTCCAATACATTACATAAATGAAAAATTCTTTTGATGATAGACAAATGAAAAACTCCTTTCTTTACATATAGGAGTCCGACGATTACATGATACAAACTAGTGGGGCCACAATGTAATCCTAGCCGACCTAACAATAATAATGTAAGGGCACAATAATAACAATATGGGGGTTACAGGGGTACAACAATAACAATAAGGGGGGCTACACTAACATAATAAGGGACTACACTAGTAATATAGGGACCTAACAGTAAAAGTGTGCATAGGTCCGCAGGATGGTTGTGTGTCAAGGGGAGTTACTTTTTGCCATTGATGTCAAAGGGGGAGAGAATGTTATAGGAAGAGGTGTCATGATCACAGGGGGAGTACTTGTGTTGCCATCAATGCCAAGGGGGGAGATTTTTTATCAGTGGTTGTCATTGATGTCAACCCAAGCAGCACCAAGGGCTACCCCAATCTTGCATGGTAATTTTGACCTACCAAATTACTATATTCTGGGTCAAGAATAATTTTGATGGTTTCTATTTGTCGAGATGTTTCTGTTTATATATGGCACACCATGTGATTCTTTATGGTTTGGGAGATATTCATGTTTGAAGTTTGTAACCCCAGTTAGTAGGCTAAAACCCCATGGGGTTGAGGCATGGGTCATTGAAATGTCAATAATAAGCTCCTAAAATCCCTCCAATGCTCACTTGTTGAAGACCCTCTCAACCTAAGCATTTATATAAATTGTGATCCTCATACCCTCCTCATGCAAGGGATTTTGCTACTTGAAACAAGTTATCATGGAATTTGCGCTCTAAATTGTTTTCTACGAAGGTTCAGAATCTAAAATTTTTATCAAACGAAGATGAAATCATGAGGAATCTCCTGTAAAAATATTAGATCAAGGTGCACAAAATTTTCGGAGATATGATCTGTGGAAGTCAGTGATTTTGCAGGCTCCTAAACTTCATCTCAAAGAAGTGACCTTGGGAAAATCGTCATAACTCTCTCTCTAAGTATCGGATTGGAATTTTGTAAAAATTGGCAGATATTGCATAGAAATTATTTTTCACTGTATTAATTTCAGAGCTAAATAAAGAAACAGTGATACGTGGCACACTGTACAAGTTCTCTCTACTAAACTAGTCCATAATTAGGTCATTGTGAGAGATTGGGCATAACTCTCTCTTGAAGAATCCAAATTGGGTCAAACCTGTGGCATTGGAAAGAAGACTCAGATTACTACTACAGAATCAAAAATCACATATTGGGGATATGAAATAATAGAGATACACCAGATTCAATATCGAGATCCTAGATGGAAAGAAAAATCTATATCATGTGTTGTCAAGAGCTGCAAAGGACCAGAATTTCTAGGGCAGAAAAGCAAAGCAAGGTCCAACAGAGGGTAGTATGATCAGAGTAGCAATAAAGGTTCAGAAAAGCAGCAAGAATTTCACCACATGAAGTCTTCAAGTGGGCATTACTACATACAGTCACTATAAAGGTATCATTGTACTAAGTCATTGTAAATGTATCATTGTAAAAATTGTACAAGTGTCTATCTGCCAAGAGTTGAAGAGGAAGTGTTAGGAGGTATAATATCATCATTAGGTGGTTGTGTCATAGTTTTTTTATGTTCTAGTGTGTGTTATTCTTATACATCATTCTATATCATTGTAAAGTGGACCATTTTCCCTGGTACGGGAGTCCATTCTTCTTTTATTATTCTATAGGGTGGTAGGCTCATGCTAGGCTGGTGCATGAAGTCACCAACAGGTTCAAGCCTATGAAAAATTCAAGGTGCTAAGGTGGTGCTAGGGTGATTTGTAGCTCATTGGGTGTTGGGGCATCCGTTCAGTCGACTACTAAAGAATCTCGGGCGTTGGAGCATCCATCCAGTGGGAACTAGAGAATAATGCTTTTCTAGATTTTAGGAAGTTGGAGCTTTATTTTCAATTGGAGTTGAATATTAAAGAATTATTAGAAGAAAATTCAGGTGGTTTTTGTCCCAGAGAGGGTTTCCACCTTAAAAACTGTGTGTAGTTGTGTTCCTTTTGTTTACTGTTATCATTGTACGAACACTGATAATAATTGAAGATTTACTAATGCTCTGGAAGATTAATAATAATACTAATTGAAAGGAATACCAATTCACCCCCCCCCCCCCTCTCCGTATTTACAACATTTTTCTCTCCTATGTTTTATATTTTATCCTTCCTTGATTGGTTTTAACCATTGGAGACCCTTTTTCCTACCATCTAAACTTTAATTTATCCTGTTAGCCATCTATAATTTTGACATATTCAAAGATGGCTAAACAGGTCTTTAGCCTTCAAGAAACAAATTTCATGCAAAATATGTGACTTCTTGAAGCCTCTCTGTATTCTTTATCCTCAAATAAATCCATTCCATTGATAATCTTCATTCAAAATTCCTCAAGAAGCCCTGCTGTTATAAAAGAAACTATTTTCAACCATTTGTTTTCCATCTTTTCACCTTCATAATTTCCTCCAAAATCCCTCCAATTTTCACTCATTTTCACTTATCCTAAACATTCATCTCATTCCCCTAAAAATTCCCTTTTATCCCTCATTTACCCTCATTTACCCTCATTTTTCCCATAAAAACCCTTTAAATCATTAAAAAAAAAAATCCCTTTTTGTATGGTTTAAAGCTATCCTTTTTATCCTACCGGAAGCTCTAAAAAACCCAAAAAACCTCCATTTTCAGCCTAAAAACTTCATTTTTTACATATAAGGCCTTAAGCACTTTTTGGCTTAGGCCCTAACCCCTTTTCCTCCATATGACTCACTCTGTGACCGAGCGCTAAGCTCATCGGTAATCGGCGCATCGCAATTTCTAAATTCCACTTCCCTTTTCCCATTTTTTCGATGGTCGATCCGCCGATGAAATTTGGACCATCGATCTTCCTCAGATCTGATGGCTATCGCTCCATTGCATCAGTGCGTTCCCCTTTCCCTTTCACTTTTCATTCTCTGTTGATGGTGCCCTGCCGATGAAATCTGGACCGTTGATCTTCCTCAAATCTGACGGTTCGTGCTGCATCGCACTTCGACGTTTTCCTCGGCAACCCTTTTCATTCTCCGCCGATGGTCCCCTGCTGATAAGATCTTTACTATTGATCCTCTAGATCGGATGGCCCGTTCTTAATCACCACATCGCAAATCTAAAAATACGCTTGCCTGAACCGCCGATATAAGATGCTCTGATCACATCTCCACCGTCAATCTCGATCCTGATTGGACGACCCTCCATCCATCGCACTTCGTCCCCCCATCGGCCATCGGCCATCACAAATTAAAAATTTCTTTATTCCCGGACCCTCTTCTCCTCTGATCACTGATCTGCCAAAATCGATCCTCAACGTCGATCTTGCTGATCCGACGACCCACGTTGATCCTCACATTTTACCTCTGCTAGACCAATTTTCACCCTGCGCATTGAGCCTTTTTCTATGCGATGAATTAGCTGACATCGCCCGCCGGGCCCCACCTTTCTTCATCTCGTGTATCTTGTTCCCTCTGGGTTCGTTTTTAACCATCAATTTGATCTATTGCCCCTGGATTAGACAACCACCATTTCATTTCATGTTCATTCCAAAAAACTGTTTGATCTTGCCATTTCCACGCGAAATATGCAGTTTTTCCAGGGATACGTGTCAGCCATTGACATGTATCACGTTCCCTCTGCTCATTACCACTTACCGCCTGAGCCCTATGCGAAAACCATCCCCGTTTTTCCAATACTTCTTTCCTCATTCTGCACCATAATTCAAATTTTAAACCTTGTTTCTTATGGTTTCGACTATGGAACCTCCTTCCGCTGCATTCATTCGCCTCTGCACAGCTCCTTTTCCTCCGCCAAGCCTCTGAAGCAGTTTTAACCCACAATGCAAGTTTTTATAATGTTTTTAAATGTTTATGTGTAGGTTTAATGGCGCCCCAAGCCCAAGGGGCCATCCCACAGTCAAGATAAATATTGAGGCCTCAGGATGACGATATGAGGGCCTGAAACAAAAGGGGATGGGGTATTTAATTCTGAGGAGCTTAATTGATGATTCATGGTCATAAATTTGATCAAAGGAAACCCCTGCACATAGCAAATAGAAACGTAAGATCAGTGAAGAAGACGATGAAGACAGAAGACTAAAGGCTTGATCACATATTAAGTTTTTCAAAACAAAGATTAGCCCCCTCAAAGATCAATGATTAAAGGCTAAGGGTCGAAATATAAAGAATCCAGGATAAAGGAAGTTGTTTAAAGCAGAAAGGAGAAAGGACAGTAAACGCATAT
This sequence comes from Pinus albicaulis, assembly GCA_034641835.2. Taxonomy (NCBI): domain Eukaryota; kingdom Viridiplantae; phylum Streptophyta; class Pinopsida; order Pinales; family Pinaceae; genus Pinus; species Pinus albicaulis. Next base: position 1,936,609,439 of record CM076578.1, read on the forward strand.
CAGGCCTTAAATATAGTTTAGTGATGAAATGAAGGAAAACTAGGCCTAAAAAGCCTCGAATACATCAAAATGGAAGTAGTTATAAACTTAATAAATCAAACTGACACCTGTGGCCTACTTTATGTCCTAAAGGGAAAATTGACAGTTATTACACAAAAGAATATATTTTAAACTGTCAGGAAAGTTATTGTAAAGATAAGATACAGCCTTAAAGTCAATCTTTCACCTGTTTTATCCTTAGAAAGTAAAGACAGAGTTATTGAAACAGAGAGATATCTACAGATGTTCCTACCTTATGCATTGCATAGTTATCAAGGTCAGGAACGTATTTACTCTGTCATTAATAACATTTTTAACCCTATAAGAGCTCCACCTCCTCATTTGCAGTATAAATACTGCATTTGAACTCATTGTAAACGTTGGATTTTGATGACTAATGCTGGAATAATACATAGTCCTTTGAAGCTTTTGAAGAGAAATTGATGTCTTGGAACTCATGCATGATCTGATTTTCTTGTTGATGGTGAAGGATTGCTTTCAGGATCCATAGGCTTGGTTTATGGTGAAGTTTTCCTTTTGTTTATGTTTTCTAGTTTTCCATTATGTTTTCCATCTTGCTATGTTGCAGTAGGACAAATAATTTAGATTAAGAAATGTTTTCTAATGGCACCTTAAATCTGTTTGTCCTTCATTGCATTAATGTTTTCTTCTGCTAAGATACATTAGAGAAATAATTTATTTTCTCTCTAACAAATTCTTAGCTTGTCCATTTATTGAATAAATTAGATCAGTTGGCATCAATTGTGATTTATGGTTAACCCTGCATATTGTTGCCACTGAAATATTCTGTTCTTGGAATCAAATGTTTTTCTTGGTTATTTATCTGTTTTCAGTTTGAAATCAAATGGATTAGTTTCTTCTTATGCCTTTGATTCTCTTTCTATTCTTATCAATTTTCTAACTCCCTCAGTTTACAAGTATATAAAGGATTCAGTTTCAGCCCTTTATTAGTTTTTTGTTCTCAATATTTATGTCCATTTCATAAATCCATCATAACCTTAAAAGATCCACCAACCAAGTAAACTTTCCCTGCAAATGCACTTAACAGCATTGACAAACTTATCTGGACCTTGTTAGACTCCATTGCCCAATAACTTAACAATCTTCCATGTTTCCTATCTAAAATCTATCAAAGTATCATACCCAACCAAAAAACAATAAAAATACCTTGCACTTAACATCTAGCCTAAAATCAACCTCTTAAAAGCATCAAGCTATATCCTTACAAACATATTGAGAGATCCCTCTCTGAGACTAGGAGGGCTAGATCCTAGAGCTCTAAAGCTTGGTTTGATGTTACCCTTGTCAATTTGTATCTCAATCAATCTATCAAATTCCAGGGAGCTAACATAGTGGTGATCATGGTGGGACACTGAGTTCATAGTTGCTTATCAAGCCCTTATAGACTCATTAGTCCTTCAATAACCATAGAAACTCAGAAAAACCCAAAAAATTTTAGATTGGTTTCACAATAAACATTGGTGGTGGACCATAGAATATTTTACCTCCAAGAGAGCTAAAAATTTCCACCTGGCGACTCCACTGGCCTTCAATAGGCCTATTACTTCACTAGTCCTTGTAAACTCCCTTGGGAATGCATTGAGCAATCCCAATCATACTGTTGGTGGACAACAAAGTTCAAATCTTCCACCTGGCGACTCCACAACCTCCAAAAGACCTAATGAATCCATTGGTAGAAGACTCTAAAATGGTTGAAAAGATTCAATGACCCTTTCTGATTTACAAACATGGATCCAAGGATACAAAGGAGATATGCTCCAATGAACAGAGATCATATCCCTAGATTCCCACACAAAATGCCTCAAATATATTGGATGAAAAACCTACCTATTTTTCTAAATGAAAAGTTTGATGACCCCTTGTTACATCTCATCAAGTTTCATATACATGTATGGAGAAAAACATTTGAATGGCATGAGGACTGTCTTATGAAAATGTTCATGGCAACATTAGAAGGTAAGGCAAGGGATTGGTATGAATGTTTAAAACCTAAGAGCTTGTTTTCTGTAAGAGACATGCACCAAGTTTTTTATGAAAAATATAGAGATAACCCTTCATCTTTATCATGAACTGCAAATTGTTGTGATCAATCTGAAGATCTCATACAACACCTTGTCAGCATTGATGGAGATTTGGGAAATTGGCATCATGAAGATATGTTAGAGGAGATCCATTCATTTCTTACCCAAAGTAACCATCAAGATGACCAAGAAGAGTTGATCAAGGATGAAATCCATCAAAAAGTAAGAGAGGATCCACAAGATCTATTTGCAAAGGTTGAAACTAATAACAATCCATCTACCCCTTTTTGTAAAAAACAAGAGGACATTCAGCCACAAGATAAAATTCCACAAAAAAGGGAAAGAAATTGTTGCCCAATCCAAAGAAAATAGAAAAGGCATCCTCCTTTAACTAAAAAATAAATAGATCAGATGTTATCCACTATTGCCTTACCTACTAAAGAAAATACTCATAAAGAAACGAAGGAACATGTTGTTGTTAAAATTGTAATACCTCCTCAAGAAAACATTCAACCCTATGAGCAGTCACAAAAGGAAGAAAAACATCATGATTCTATCCAGAGAAAGAGAAGGACACCTCCCCTTTTAACTGAAGAAGAAAATAATCAGATCCTAAACATGCAACCAACTTCCAAATTTTTATGTAAAGAGGATATATCTATATGTTCTACTGCTGACCTATCTGCTGATGCCTTTCCTCATACAGAAGTTATAAAACATATTGATGTTGATGCTAAACTACCTTCTCAAGAAAACCTGATGCCAGGGAATGCTCCTACTCATCAGAATTATGGCTCTCAAACAGAAATCAGCTCACTCAATCAAGGCATACCAAGATTTCTTGAAAGCAACATAAAATTTCATTTTGAAGCTGTCAAATCAAATAGTCATAAAGAAGGAAAATAAATTCTTTCTCAAAAGGATCCCAAGTTTATTCAATAGAAGGAGGGAGTAATCCTAAGTGAGGTCTATTTCTCGAATCCTCTAGGCTAGTTATTATTCGAGGACCCCTTTGTTGTTTTCGTAGAAAATTTTAAAAAGGTAATAAATCATGCCAAGGACAGTTTGTGGCAGAGCTTAAAGGAGATTTGGAGTGCTACTATTCATCAGAATACAAAGTGGGAGTGGCCTACCAGCATACCTAAGAGGTGGAATAAAAATCAATTATCTAGTCACTTACTTGATTGGCTATATTAGAAAAAAGAGTTCACCTGATAAAAATACATCATATGTAAAGTTAGATTAGGTAGGTAGGAATGTCAATAAAGCTCAACCTATGAGAATTTAGTTAGTTCTTTTTTTTTTGCTTTGAAAGAAAAATTGAAAAAAGAATGAAAAACAATAGAGAAGAGAAAAGAGGGCAGATGAAAAGAAGAAAGGTACAACCCCATACCCAAAAAAATATATATATATATAGAATTTTATGAAAGTGAGCAAGTCTAAATGCCACTACTATGAGAAAAAACTCTTACTCAGTCATACAGCCTAATCATAACTGAGTAAATTTCAATTTACTGCTGATAAGTTAGTGAAGAAGATCTGCCAAACTATCTAATCTTGGCTTATAGTATAACAGACTAGGATAGAAGAGGAAATGGTTCAAATGAACTCAAAATCTGAACCAAAGAAAAGAAAGAAAAAGATGGCTCTAAATAGATCAAAACTTGAGCCAAGAATAAATAAGGACATCTTTTATTTTCAGATCTTAAGCCTTCACAATTTTGTTTTAATTTTTTGTAAATAAAGTCTATTTGCAGCTTTTATATACAGCCATAACACCATAAAAAATCAGACTGCTTAATCCTAATTTAGCTATGTTTTAAATTTCTATTTTAGAATATAGAGAATGCACATCTGTCAAAAATCTTAATCTTGACAGATAGTAGTATAGATAAAAATAAAAGAGTTCAACTGTTTAATCTGGACTCTCAGAAGAAGTAAGAATAGATTTAGATTGATTTTTCCTATTTTCAAAAAGAATAAAATGATGTTGAAAGGGTTTGCAAGTCCAAGTGCACCCACTGAAGAAAAAATGCTAGGACAAGTAAGATTGGGTAGGTAGAGATGTTGTTTTAAAGGAGATTACATATTGCGGATTGATAAAAATTGTCTCTTTCAGAGAAAGATCAGAAAGAAATAAAAGAGATGCTGACCAATGGATGAGGCACTGGTCTGCTGAAAGCCAGAAGATTGATAACTGAGGTTCTGGACACCTAAAAAGACCATTGTCCTCCCCAAGTGGAGCCACTATGAACCATCTATAATTTTGACATATTCAAAGATGGCTAAACAGGTCTTTAGCCTTCAAGAAACAAATTTCATGCAAAATCTGTGACTTCTTGAAGCCTCTCTGTATTCTTTATCCTCAAAGAAATCCATTCCATTGATAATCTTCATTCAAAATTTCTCAAGAAGCCCTGCTGTTATAAAAGAAACTGTTTTCAGCCATTTTTTTTCCATCTTTTCACCTTCATAATTTCCTCCAAAATCCCTCCATTTTTCACTCAGTTTCACTTATCCTAAACATTCATCTCATTCCCCTAAAAATTCCCTTTTATCCCTCATTTACCCTAATTTTTCACATAAAAACCCTTTAAATCATTAAAAAAAAAAAAAAAAAAAATCCCTTTTTGTATGGTTTAAAGTTATCCTCTTTATCCTACCAAAAGCACTAAAAAACCCAAAAAACCTCCATTTTCAGCCTAAAAACTTCATTTTTTACATATAAGGCCTTAAGCGCTTTTCAGCTTAGGCCCTAACCCCTTTTCCTCCATATGACCCGCTCCGCGACCGAACGATAAGCCCATCGGCGATCGGCGCATCGCAATTTCTAAATTCCGCTTCCCTTTTCCCTTTTCTCCGATGGCCGATCTGCCGATGAAATATGGATCGTCAATCTTCCTCAAATCCGAAGGCTATCACTCCATCGCATCAGTGCATTCGCCTTTCCATTTCACTTTTCATTCTCCGCCGATGGTCCCCTACCAATGAAATCTGGACCGTCGATCTTCCTCAAATTTGATAATCCGCATTGCATCGCACTTCGACATTTTCCTCGGCAACCCTTTTCGTTCTTCGCCGATGGTCCTTTTCTGATAAGATCTCCACTGTCAATCCTCTAGATCGAACGACCCGCACTCAATCAGCACATCGCAAATCTAAAAATCCGCCTGCCTGGACCACCGATATGCGATGCTCCAATCACATCTCCGCTGTCGATCTTGATCCTGATTGGACGGCCCTCCATCCATCGCACTTCGTCCCCCCATCAACCATCGACAATCGAAAATTCAAAATTTATTTGTTCTCGGACCCTCTTCTCCTTCGATCGTCGATCCACTGAAATTAATCTTGAACGTCGATCTTGCTGATCCGACGGCTCACATTGAACCTCGCATTTTACCTCCGCTAGACCAATTTTCACCCTACGCATTGAGCCTTTCGCTACGCTTCGAATTAGCTGACCTCACTTGTTGGGCCCCACATTTCTTCCTCTCGTGTATATTTTTCCCTCCGCGTTCATTTTTAACCGTCGATCTGATCTATTGCCCCTGGATCGGACGGCCACCATTTCATTTTGCGTTCATTCCAAAAAACTGCTTGATCTTGCCATTTCCACGCGAAATAGGCGATTTTTCCAGGGATACGTGTCAGCCATTGACATGTATCACATTCCCTCGACTCATTACCACTTACCACCCATGCCCTATGTGAAAACCTTCCATGGTTTTCCAATACCGCTTTCCTCATTCCGCGCCACAATTCAAATTTTAAACCCTGTTTCTTATGGTTTCGACCATGGAATCTCCTTCCGTTGCATTCATTCGCCTTTGCACAGCTCCTTCACCTCCGCCAATCCTCTGAAGCAGTTTTAACCCACAACACAGGTTTTTATAATGTTTTTAAATGTTTATGTGCAGGTTTAATGGCGTCCCAAGCCCAAGGGGCCATCCCACAGTCAAGATAAAGAGTGAGGCCTTAGGATGACGATCCGAGGGCCTGAAACAAAAAGGGGATATGGTATTTAATTCCAAGGATTTTAATTGATGATTAATGGTCATAAATTCAATCAAAGGAAACCCCTACACATAGAAAACAGAAACGTAATATCAGTTGTTAGTTCCCAAATCCACCTCAGGCTGAAATAAGGCAGAAAAAGGACAACACCAAACCACACTCAACCTTGTAGCTAGCCCTACAAGGACAGGAGAGGGCTCTCTCCGGGTCAATCTCAATGAAAATATTCAAAGGGGCTTGAGATGACTAAAACAACAACTGATCTTAGGCTAGATAAACAAATAGGAGGGTTTGATTTTGATTTTTAGGGGTTTTGTTGGAAAAGGGGGAAAGACAATTTTTGGGCTTGGTGATGAGCCCAAATTCTTGCAGAGTTCAAGTTGGGGTAGGGTAGGAAATGACTTTGATGTCTTAGATCAAATGAATGGATTGGAGATATTGTTGAGGAGTTGAAGAGGGCAATAGATTGCAATGATCCTCTTCAAACTAACGAAAAACATATAAAACTTAAACAAAAGTTTAAGGCAGAGCACCAGCAAATCAATGAATTCTACCTCACTTACTCATTTGTTTAATTTCGGAAGCAAAGAGAAGGGAAATGGCATACATAAAAATTAATGTAACTTACAGATACATGGAGAAAAAAATCATCAAAACTCAGAGCCACAAGGATACCAACAAGTGCTGCAAAACTCTGGTCTTTCCTTTGCCAAAAACTGAAAACGGATATACAATGGAGTGCCAAACTTTTCCCAAGAGTCCAACCCTGAAAATGTCTCAGAAAATACAATATATAGACCATCCTAACCCCTTCCCATGCCTCTAGGGGTCGATCTCATCCTTCTAGGAGCTGTTTCAACCAATTCTAAACATGGAGCTAAAATCTAGGCAGCGAAACAACTTTCCTCTATATGCTAGGAAACTGATCCATTCACTTAATTTTCACTTTTTAGTGAATGAATCCTCTAGAACAAGTAAAAGCATGCCAAATTTACATCATAGCTACAAAATTACATCAATATGGATAAAAAATTACATCCAAGAGAAAAACTAGTCAAACTGGCCGAATTCCTGAGCTGAAAAGTGAAATTTGGGCAAAATTCCTCTATGCGCCGCGCCCAAAAAATCAATGTGCCGCGCCACTTTGAGCCTGTTTTTGGGGCACTTCCTGAAGTCCAAATTGAGCTCCTGATAGCTCTTTGGAAAGCCCTAGATGTCTGCTATCCAACCCAAGTGGAATTTTTCAATTTGGATGTCATTTTTCTTTCCAAAACTGCAATCTCCCAAGACTGGTTCCTGTTGGTGCAAAAGGTGGCAGAAAGGCCATTTTTGGAGTGTTTTTGACCTTTAAGACCACCCATAACTTGATGAAATCTCTCGGCCATTCCTGAACATGCATAAATTTTCATAAAAAATCCAAAAATGTAAATTTTTCCTCCAGAAGATCTCTCAAATGTAAGCGCGCGTCGGGTGGCGCGACACGTCGGGCAGAAAAACCTATTTTGCAACCAAAATTTCAAAAATGACAAAATTTACTCCAAATTTGCTGAAATTTGGACTGACGGTCTCCCATCATGTCTCATGTTCAGCCAAGGAAGCTTCGGCCAAGATTCGGAGTGGATCTGGCCTTTTCCGACGTTTCAGTGCTCTCCTTAGCCTCGCTTTGCCAACATGTGTGCGGGCCCGATAGTGGTTCTTCATGTGTCTGAGCATGTCCTTGTCCCTATTTGCTTTCGCCAATAGCTTCTCAAGATGGATGTTGACCCTCTGAGCTCTCTGCAATTTCTCGGTCAATGTATCGATCTCAACTTTCTGCTCCTGGATGATTTTCTTCAGCTTTGAGCTAGGAGAGCTCGCATCAACATCAATGAGTGTAAAATCAGTGTCATGGCCTGTTGTGTAACTAGCTCCAAAAATAGAAGAAAAGAGATGTAAACGCCTTAGAAATGAGCCACTTCGAGGGGGAAACCTCCAATACATTACATAAATGAACAATTCTTGGATGATACAATTCACAAAGCCTCCTTTCTATATATAGCAGTCCATGGGGCCATAATGTAATCCTAGTGGGCCACAATGTAATCCTAGCCGACCTAACAATAATAATTTAAGGGCACAATAATAACAAAATGGGGGTTACAAGGGTACAATAATAACAATAAGGGGTTTACACTAACAATAATAAGGGGCTATACTAGTGATATAGGGACCTAACATGCCCCTCTCCTTCAAAAAAGTGTTGTCCTCAACACTTGAGTAGCTCAGGGTGCTTCTGTATAAAATTCTCATCCTCCCATGTAGAATCTTCAGTGGGTAAGTTCTTCCACTTGATGAGATACTCTGAAATTGATCGATTCCGTAGTTGTCGAGTTCTTTTTTCCATGACTGCTTCAGGTTCCCATATGATTTTCCCTTCCCCATCAAGTTCTGGCAATACTGTTTGAACTGGAAGATTTTCACCTATAACCTTCTTTAAGCATGAAACATGGAAAACTGGATGTACTCGCGAAGAAGCGGGAAGCTCCAATTTGTATGCCATAGTACCAATATTTTGCAACACCTTGTAAGGACCATAGTACTTTGGCGATAATTTATTATCCCTCTTAGCTTGCTTGAGGGACATTTATTTGTATGGTTGTAGCCGTAAAAATACCCAGTCTCCTACATCAAGACTTCTCTTGCTGCGATTTTGATCTGCCTGTTGTTTCATTCGATTTTGTGCCAAATTCAGGTTATCCTTTAAGAGTTGGAGAACTTCTTGTTGATGCTCGATGTGATCTTCCACTGCTTGAACCTTCAATTTTTCCCTTAAAGATGATGTGATGGATGGTGGATGATATCCATAAAGTGCCATAAATGGGGTCATTTTTGCTGCAGTATGGAAGGAAGTGTTATACCACCATTAAACGAGAGGTAACCACTTGACCCATTGTGTTTGTTTATCAGATACAAAACAACGAAGATATCCTTCCAAACATTTATTTACTATCTCAGTTTGACCATCAGATTGAGGATGATAAGATGAGCTATGAGCTAATTGAGTACCCAAACAAGAAAATAACTCCGTCCAAAAATTTCCGGTAAAAATGGGATCTCTGTCGCTCACAATAACCCTTGGGATTCCATGTAGCTTTTGAATTTTGTCCATAAATGTAGTAGCAACTGTACTTGCTTTAAATGGATGAGATAATGCACAAAAGTGTGCATACTTGGTAAGTCTATCAACTACCACCATGATGACACTCTTTCCTTCGGACTTAGGTAAACCTGTGATAAAATCCATTGAAATCTCCTCCCAACGTTGACTTGGAATGGATAAAGGTTGTAGAAGTCCTGGGGTCTTTTTTCAAGCTACTAAACAGGTCATCGTGGAATTTTCGCTATAAATTTTGTTCTACGAAGGTTCAGAATCTAAAAATTTTAGGGAATGAAGCTGAAATCCTGAGGAAACTAGTAGCAAACGTTCAGAGCTTGGTTCGCAATATTTTCAGAGATATGATATGTGGAAGGTAGTGCTTTTTCAGGCTCCTAAATTTCATCTCAAAGAGGTGATCGTGGGAAAAGTTCAATAACTCTCTCTCTGAATATTGGATTGGAGTGTCGTCAAAATTGGTCGCAAGTACACGGCCTGTAGATTCTTGGCTATCAATTTCAGAGACAAAGGACAAAACAGTGACACGTGGCAAGTCGTACAAGATCGCTCTACTGAACCAGTCCAGAATTAGGTCATTGTGGGAGATTGGACACAACTTTGTCTTGGAGAATCAAAATCAGGTCAGACCTGTGGCATTTGAAAGAAGCTTCAGAGGGCTACTACAGGGCTGAATTTCAGATATCGAAGATTTTCAATAACTCTGGACCCTCATCCTGCATAGGCCTCTTGCCTCTGTCCTGAACCTATACCTGTGCTGATGTCGAAGGCGAGACCCCTTCCACACCATGTGGAGATAGTACTCGTCGCTCTGCTGCAAATAAGGCTCTGGCGCCTCTCTGATAGGTAACACACACTGGGGCACTGATAGGCTCTGTCTCGGGAGTCTCAAACTGATGCGAAGGCTCACCGGAATCATAAAAAATCTCTGGAGGAGGCTGAGCGGCTGCAAATAAGTCATGGGAAATGAACTCCTCCCATGCAATTCCCTGATGTGCAAGCTGATGTACCACCATGATTTTGATGAGCGCATAATGGTAAATGTTGTTATGTTGCTACTCTGGAGACTTCTTCTGCACAAGGACCGTCATCCGCTCTATGTTACGTCACATGAAATATGGAATGCTCATCAATCTGACTCTCGTAAAATGCATCAACAGCCGGATGTGGTATGCATACAAGCGTGAGAAGCGACCTTCACAGCTGAATTATCTAATGATAAGTTTCATCAATGGTGCGTACTCTTCCTTCATAAACCGGAATGGGAATACCCTGCTAAGCTACCTAAAATACCCAGGTCTGATGTATGGCTCATAATAGGCTCTATCCAGCTGCTGTCTCTTGTTCCACTCCTCTCCTATATTCGATATCCCTTTTGCCTCAGAAATAGCCTCTGGTGTCAAGGTGAAGTTCACTCCAGCAAGATTTACATGACCATCACGCAAATGTAGGACAAATAAGCGAACCAACTCATGATGATGCTGACTCTGAGATATCATCTCACAATACTGGAAGCATGACTGACGCTGAAAACAATCCATTGCAAGCGGGCAGGCCTGCAATTGAGTCAAGGAAGTGGGCTCTTCTCTGATGTGCCTGCCACTTTTATGAGACCTCCTCGGTACATCAATCTTAGCGGTTGAGTCACTGTCCTGCTCATATTCTAAATTTGTGTCTGACATGATGCTTGCAAAGTATGACAAGTATATGCTGATATATATGTGGTGAAAATAAGAGTTAGGTGTATGTTTGAAAATTATGAATTGGTGCTTGCCTTTCAATACCAAATATGCCAAATGTATCAAGAATGAAATGAGGGACTGTGGGAAGTATAAACAGTGGGCTAAAGGACTGTCAAATGAAAATTAACTTGTGAAAACAGTCATTTGACTGTATGGGGATTAGGGATTTGGGAATTAGGAATATTTGCAAAGGATATGGGAGTGGGATGGTGATGGGACTTGTAGTTTTTAGGGATAGGTATAAATGCAATGACAAGATACCCTTAAGCTAGGTGAATTCAAAGATATAGAAACAGTCCTTACATGTTTTGGGAATTGGGAATTTAAGTGATATGAAATGGTGGCAAGTGATAGGGTTTGGGGATTTAACACATGGGACAAAGGGTATAGGGATATGGGACAGCGGGAATGGGAGTAAAAACTGTGGTATGATAGTGTGACAGTAATGACAGCATGAATGAAAGTGGAATGATAGTTTAAACACCAAACAACATCCAACACCTCTTTTCAAAACCCTATGGAGAAAATTTCAATATGGGTATAGGGTTTATTCTTGCATCAATTAAACTCTTTGAACACCTCCTTCAAATGACACCCAACAGGAATTAAACTCAGATAGCAAGCACACACAACTTACTTGGAGGCAACAAGTTTGAAATCGTTTGAATTTGGAGTAATAATGACGATTTTTAAGCCTTTCGAGCCTGTGCGCCGCGCGCAAGCCCAATGCGCCGCGCTAGAAGAAAATAACACGGAGTTTTTCGGCTCTATGCGCCACGTCGTGTGAGTGCGCCACGTGCAAGCCCAATGCTCCGCGTTGCCTTCAACACACACAGTCGGCCTTCTAAAACGCAGTTTGGTCTCTCAACTTCCAACTTCGACTTCTCCCTTGGATTTTTTGAATGCCTCTGTTGGAAAATTGATGCAGAGTGTTGTCCTTGATGGCAACCCACTGAATGAAGATGAAGACATGAGAGTGTTGGCATGTGTTTTCCTTGATGGCAATCCACCTGATGAAGTTATTCTTGCCCTGATGGACTTGGTAAATGATGTAAATTTGATATGAAATGATGTTAGTTAGCAATATTATGCTGAGTGTTGTCATTTAATGGCAACCCACTTGATGAAGAAGATGGCAACTTACTTGATGAAGTTGTGCTTGATAGAATATGTTCTTGATGAAGTAAATCTTATGTATCTACAGTGAGTACAGAAGGGAATGAAGAAAGAATTTCAGTATGTGCTAGATCTATGATGAAAAGAGTATGTCTCAAGGCATATGCGGATTTGCCTAGGAGAAGTCGCGTATGCACGCGGGAAACAACGTGCCAAGTCGCGTATGGGAAAAAGCGCTCATAAAGTGCAAAACCAGGGGTAACCACCATGGTATTGACCCATTGTATTGGGTAATGATTCTTCTAAATGACCCCATCCAGGAATACCATCGGAAGTAATGTGGTTTTGGGCTCATGGTATTGTTTTGGCTCATGGTATTGAAAAAGGGAAAACCTATATAAAGAGAAGAAATTCATTGTGCATATCATGAGTGTGGGGGCAAGATGTCTGAGCTTGAATGAATACTTCTCTCTGAAGTAGATCTGAATGGAAAGGGTTACAGTTGAATGATAGATCTGAACGTATGATGCACCAATGATGAAGAAGGGGATCTAGATCTGAAATGTACTTGTATTTGCTAGATCTGCTTATGGAATGATTAGATCTGTGATGAGGCGAATGTTTGTCTGAGGTAAAGGGTAAAATATGAAGTGTTGTATCTGTTGTGAATAATTGCAATGACATAAAAGTCTGAAGAACCATACGCTAGTTCGCCGAAGAGGAAGCGCGTATATACGCGGCTTCGCTGAAGAAAAGGCGCGTATGCGCAATAAAATTAGCTCTGTAATATGTACAGAAGTATACGCTGGTTTATGTGAACGGAAGCGCGTATATACGCGACATTAGAGAAAGGAAAGTGCGTATGCAAACTAGGGTTTGCTGAAATCTGTGGTAAGAAATGTCTGATCTGTTCTGCTGGTTTACTGATATCTGTCAGTGAGTTATATGTATCTGTTTCATGGTTGACTGTGCTTAAAAGTATGGAGTGGGTCCAGTCTGAAAATATGATGAAGCGTGGCCTGCAAGTGGTGTCCTAAAGGATGCTTTGGATCCAGTGTGAAAATTGATGAAACGTGGTCCATAGAGGTGCTGAGGGTTGTAGCCTTCAGTCAGGGGGTTGTAGCTCCCTTCTAGGTGAGGCTGGTAAACGAGATCAGGGGGTCGTAGCTCCCTTCCAGGAGAGGCTGGTAAACGAGTCAGGGGGTTGGAGCTCCCTTCCGGGAGAGGCTGGTAAACGAGCGCAGGTGGGTGCCTGCGTGCTGGTCAAGTCTGCGCCAGCACATATGTTGTAAGATGTTTTCTCTATAATAAAATATTGAAGGCTGAGCAACTGCAGCGGTGGTTTTCTCCCGGCTTGGGTTTCCACCTAAAAATCCTGGTGTTCATGTGTGATGCTTTGTGTGATGGTTTATTCTATTTTTACTACACATTTTTACTGTTTACTTAACATCAGATGAATGAATATTGCAAAGAACTAAGTTAATAAATATCTGCATATTTAGATCTCTACTAATACGCGAGTTGTATGAAGGATATCTGCATGTATACGCGAGTTTACTAAAGGAAAGTAGCGTATGGGTTTTAGAGAGTGAAAAAGTAAAGAGTTTTGAATATGCAGTAAATACTGATTCACCCCCCCTCTCAGTATGTTTCCCAACAATTGGTATCAGAGCAGGTCCTTCTGCAGAAGCTTGATCGCTTGAAGGAGATCCGTCGCAATGGGAAGTCATGAAGGATTAATGTCTATAAAGCCACCTCTATTCAATGGAAGAAATCTGATATTCTGGAAGGTATGAACAAAAGCATATCTGCAAATTCTTGGTGCAGATGTATGGGCAATCGTAGAAGAAGGCTATCAATATCCGGCAAGTATTCCTACTGATGCGGCTGAAAGGAAGAAGTATGAAATCAATGCCAAAGAAGTGAATGTTTTATTAGGAAGCATGTCTGAATCAGAATTTGCTAAAGTGATGCAGCTACATTCAGCAAAAGAAATATGGGACAAAATCATTCTAAGCTATGAAGGAGACACAAAGGTAAAAAGTGCAAAACTCCAAACTCTCAGAATTGAATATGAAAATTTAAGGATGCATAGTGATGAAAGTATTGCCAGCTTCTTTCTTCGTCTAGATGATATTGTGAATCGAATGAGAAATTTGGGTGAAACCATAACCGATACTACTCTGGTGGAAAAATTCCTAAGATCCTTGACTTCAACATTTGACTCTAAAGTTTCAGCTATTGAAGAAAGGCAAGATCTGCAAACTCTCACTATTGTTCAATTACATGGTATTCTGAATGATTTTGAAATGAGACAAGGAGGTCCTTCCCAAATCAGAGAAGTTGCTTTTAAGGTATCTGCAAAAGGAAAAGAAAAAGGAATTTTTCAAAGAACCCAGCTATATATCCGAAGAAGAAGAAGCGAATTTCGTGAGAAAACTCCAACTAGGTACTGGAAGATTCAAAGGTAAGCTTCCCTTCAAATGTTTTGAGTGTGGAAAAGTTGGTCACTATGCTGCTAAATGTCCTTATAAAGAAAAACATGGTAAAGGGAAACAATTTGAAAAGAGGAAGAGTTATTATGCAAATGAAGATGATGATGAAGTTTCCAGTGAAGATGAAGAAGATTCTGACCATGATCTGAAAGTACTCATGGCAAAGAAGCAAAAGAAGAAGGCTACTAGAAACAAGAAGATATCTCAGAAAACTTGTATAGCAGAAATTGAAGAAGATGAATCAGATAGTGATTGGGGTCCTTGTAGTACTCTTCTTTGTGCAAACAATAGTGAAGATAGTGAAATTAAAGTGGTGGATCTAGAAGAAGCTATCAAGATCAAAGTTGAAGAACAACAAAAGGAAATTGATAAGAAAGATTCTATCTACAAAGAGATGATCTCTCAAATGAAAGAACAAATAGAAATGCTGAATGGACAGGTGGACAAGTATCAAAGTTTTCATACTTATGCATCCAATCGAATTAAAGGACTAGAAGCAGAAATCAACGATCTAAATGCAGATCTCGAAAAATCAAGCAAGAATAATGAAGGACTTGAAGCTGCAATCATCTCTCTGCAAGTAGATCTTGAAGCATCAAGTAAGAAGAATGAGGAACCTCTACAACCATTTGAAAAGGAAGGCCTTGAAGCATAAATCATCTCTCTCAAAGAAGATCTGGAAAAATCAAATAAGAAGAATGAAGAGCTGCAACAAACATGTGAAGAAAACGAAAATTGGTTGAAAGAAGAGATTCTAAATCTGAAGGATCCTGTAGAAGATGGAAGAAGGAAAGAAGAAAGCATGACAAAGAAATGTCAAGCCTTGGAGGTTGAGGTAAACATTCTCAAAGGTAAATTAGAAGAAAAGGTTAAACTTTTGAGGTTTCAAGATAGTACTAATATTTTGGACAATACTCTGAGTAATCAAAGGTCTCCTGCTATCAAACTTGGTCTTGGTTTCCATGAAACTGTTAAAGGAGAATCTAGCTCACAAGGAAGTGCTAAAAATTCAGAGGATGGCAATGCAAAACCTGAAGTGTTGAAAGAGACAAAAGGTCAACCAACAATGATGAAATCTCAAAGGAAATCAGTCAATAATGTTTAATGCTTTAAATGTCATAATTATGGGCATGTTGCAGCAAATTGCAGGAGCAAATCATTTCAGCCTCAAACAAACAGTTCCTACATAGAAAGGTACTCTGGCTTCTTCAAGGGATATTGTTTTTCATGTAACAAGTATGGACATAAAGCAGCTGATTGTAAAAGGAGGAAGATTAGAAATACTCATTATGATTCTTATGCCTATTTCTCTGGACACATGAGATGTTATTCTTGTAACAAGTATGGACATGTAGAAAAGGAATGCAGGTTGAACAGATCTGAGAAAGTGGACAATTTTCAGCACACAGTTAGGAAGTTCAAACAAATCTGGAAAAAGATGGAGGACCAATCAGAAACGTAGGGAATATTGACCCTACTGCAGTCATCCGCTTCTGAAGCTTACTTCTCTGATTGACTGTAGGAATGATGTGGGATACATTATGAGATTTAGTAATGTATCATCACAGGGGGAGCAATGTATGATGACTCTCATGGTTGATTTGATTTTTCTGGTTATATGCATTTCTGACAGAGCATCTGATATGAAGAAGACAGGTACAGGAAGTACAAGTTCAGGGGGAGATGAAGGAATGTGAAAAATTTCTATGCTTCACTTTCCATACGCGGGTTCTATGAACAAAAGTCGCGTATACACGTGAGTTCCAGCAGACACAGTCGCGTATGCATTGATAATAAGATAATTTATATGATATCTGAAGATCTGGAGCAGTGGTTCAGGGGGAGCAGCAGGTTGAAGACTAATGATTGCATTGTTGGCACTATGACTGCTTATTATTTTATTATTGTGATACTCATGCTCAAATGATGATGACTTGGTATATGGTTTATTATGATGAGATTTTGATCCCTGTTTACTGAAAAGTATCTTTTGTTCTCACACATGGATGAGTTGGAAGTCGTTTGATTAAGAAATAAATCATGCAGAGTTTGTTACTATGGTTGAGATCTTTTGCCTACATATGGTACTTCATGATATTGGACCACATGGATGATTGCTTGACACATATTTGAAGATGTTGTTCTGGTATGATAATCTCTCTTGGAAATATTGTATTGATGCTGCAAAGAATCTGAAGGCTTGGTTACTAATGTGCTTATGCTACAACCATTGGATGACGCTTGAAGACACAACTACACTGTTCTATCTATCTGTAGTCCAGGGAAGCATTCAAATATCCCAGAAAGAAGCTGAACACTGTCTTTTTCTCACAAGAGGCTCAGATCTGGTTAAAATATAGAAGATGGTATTGGATACGCGGGTTTCCTGAAACACAGTCGCGTATATACGCGAGTTCATGCACATAAAACCGCGTATGTCTGGTTGCTGACATTTTCTGTTTGGGGTCAGCTTTCTTTAGCACAGCTACAATGCTGTTTGGTATCTCTGATACTGTTTGGTACCTCTGGTGGTGTTCCAATTCTCATAATTCTATTTCTAATGTTTTGATAAAGATGCCTTGATGATTTGTTGGTGAAAGTGTTCAGGATGCACAAACTAAGGGGGAGCCTTAGTCATATGGAAAGGCTGTTCGGAAGCACATTTTCAGGGGGAGCATTAGCATTGCTGAGTATAATGCATTGTTGGCATTATGGTGGTTCTGATATATGACATTTCTTGAGGATTTTCTGGTATTGATCATAAATGGTCATATTTGTAATTTGATGAAAAGGTCTTGTTGAGACCCATGATGAAAATTGTAATATTCAGTCATGTAAGGACTTGACAAATTTGTAAACCCACTTGGTTGGGTAGGTGAGTCAAATTTTGTAAACCCACTTGGTTGGGTAGTGTTCTGACCAGCAACAACCCCCCTTTTTATTTATTATTAGTAATAATACTAAATAAATGGGGACCCTTAGTTAAAAAATCCAAAAAAAAAAAAAATCAATTAGGATTTGTTTTCCTTTCAAATAAAACTTTCTATCATAAACTTATAGAAATCCCTTAGAAAGAATATTTAGAAACACTTAAGTTTATGATAGATTATAATAAAATTTCCCTTGAAACAAGATAGCGCATCCATAACAAAATAGTATATATGAAACGTATTGATCGCAGATCGCATAGCGCAGAAAACAGAAATGATTAATAAATATCTTATGCGCTTTTGCAATTCTGCGCTTTTGCGATTCTGCGCTTTTACAATTGTGCGCTTTTGTGATTTTGCGCTTTTGCGATTTTGTGCTTTTGCGATTATGCGCTTTTGCGCTATTGCGCAATTTCCACTTTTGCGCTATTTTTATGACTACGATGACTTCATTTTGCGATATTGCGACAATGCGATATTGCGAATTTGCGCAGCAAATCGCAGATCGCAATGTCGCAGATTCATGTAGGCGCGCTATCCCAAGGCAATCTTCCCATATGTCAAATCCGTTATGCGCTTTAATGATTATATTAAATGATTGGATTGATTATTAATGTGAAAAGAGATTGTGTTTAGATTGAAAGTCGTTTCACAATTTAAATATTATATTTCATCCGCTTTCATATTCAAAACAGTCTCATCACCTTTCTTATATCATTACTCTCATTTATTCGTAAAAAGCAGGCACGAAGGAGCAGACCACTATACAAAGCTTCCGCTAAACACTATGGGTAAGAAGAAGAGCTCAAGTTCTGAGAACAAAGAAATGGCTTCGCTATACGCAGACACCGCCTGTAACAAGGATGCCGGTATATCCACTTGGGAGGGAATGTATAAAATGTTAGAAGATGAAAACCCTGTGGTGATAAAAGTTGCAGCTACAGCAGGTTCAAAGGATACGTCTGAAGCAACCCTTAGAGACTTGGCTTGCTCATTTCTACATAGAATAGCAGCAAGACCAAGGATTCTCCCATATACATACATGGTGAGATGGGTGTTGGATAGCACAGATATTTCAGACAGACAATTCAGAACTCCATCTGAAGAGCTAATTGGGTCATTCACCATAGAATATCTGAGATTAATGTATAAGCTGCCAGAACCTCAGGAAACTTTCAACAGGAAATTTATGGAAGATTTTGCAAAAGAACACTCAAATTTGGCAGAATGCACAAAGGAGTGGACCAAAAGAAGTGAACCATTGAAGAAGAACAAACAAGGTATGTACAGCACGGGTTCACTTACCTCTCCTTATTGTTTTACTGCTGCCATGTTATGCAGGCTTTTTGGAAAGCCTGACATAAATATAATATTACCCGAATGGCTTCCTTTGTTGAATGCGGCTGTTAATTCTACAATTGTAGATTGGGCCAAAATCCTATCTGATAATCTCACCACTGCTATTTTTCATTACCGATCTAAGCGAAATGTTTCCCAGCGGGTTTATCCGCCTTTTTATTTATCTGCTTATGTTATGGACGCCATCTGCTATATGTCTCTAAATTCCCTGTGATGGGCTGGAAATGGACTATCCACGATCCTTTGCCCATTCATGTGTACCATAAAGAACTATGGGAGTCTGAGTTTGTCCCCCATTTTTATCAAAATTGTCATGGAATAATGCTGCCATTGTACAGAACATTGTATAATAAGGATGCCCCGAGGTTATCCTCAGAAACAGAGGTTGATATTCTCCCCGTCGCAAGATGATTTGGAGAAGAATTGTTCACCTATATTAGGGTTTTTGGAAGTTATGCTTCTCCCCATGTTTTACCCTTATATGTTCCAGATAGACTTGTAGCTCGGGAAATTGCTTATCAGACCTGTGGCCAGGGAGGTATAACAAAAGATTTAAAAGACAAGAAAAAGAGCATTTGGCCACAATTTCCCATAAAATGTGGAACATTTTCACTGTTGGATATTGGTCATGCATTTCACGAGATAGGAAACGTTACATGCCTATAGCTGTTCAAATTCTCAAGAAGGTTATTTGACCCAAATGATATTGTTAAGAATTTTACCAATGCAATCAAAGTAAGGGAATTTGTCGGGGAGCAGGATCTTTTTGATGATATGTTCCAAGCAAGAAATTCATTCAAAGAAGTTTTGAATTCAGCTCAGGCTCAGCTATCTCCAGAGGAATTCCAGGAATTCAAGCTTTACAGAGAAAGGAGACTAATTCCTATTCCTTTGGATAATCTACGCTTAGAGCCTGCAAGGGAGAAAACTCCTAGTGTTAGTCTTAACGGGAGTTCAAGTACAAGTAAATCCAAATCCAAATCTGACAGAGATTCTGAACACTCCAATAAGTCTAAAGAAAAGGAAGATAAAATGGAAGAATCCATTAAAGATTCTGCACAATCTAAAGAGCTTACTCAACAGCAAATTTTGACTTCTCAACAAACAAATCCTCCTCCACCCAATGTACAACAACAACCAGTCACCATTGAGTTAGATAAAGAATGGGAAACCTTTAATCAATTGATTAATGTAGAAGGACAGAATGTACAGACCCCTGTCCAGACAACCAAAGTTTTGAGCACAGGAACAAGCAGCACAACCACAGTAACAGAGCACATACCAATCACACCCTCCTCCGAAATTGTACTTAATGTAGAGGACATTCCTCCTCTGGATGTATTTTATAGCCCAAAATACAAAGCAGTAGTAAAGAGACAAAGGAAAAAGAGAAAAATAGAAAGTGCAATTGCTACTGAACCAGAACAAGTAGATGTTTTGTGGAAAGATCTTGCTACAGAGCCTACTCATAATCTCACTAAATTATCTCAAATAATAGGAGCTTATGCTTCTGCAACAATTGATAAAGAAGTTGAGATACAAATTTTGTTGGATGAAAAAGAAGAACAGATAAAGGCTCTGCAACAGCAATTGCAACAGGTACAGGCCAATAAGGAAGCACAATTAAAACTTGAAGAGTTACAACAACAACTTCAAGAAATGCAAACAGGACATCAGAAAAGTCTGGCTGATAAAGACAAACAAATACAGATTATTCAAGAACAGCATAAGGATGATCCTAAGCTTCCAGAATTCATTTCAGAAACCATCTCTTTGAACAATCAGCTACTGCAACAAGAGGAAGTTTTCTGCCAAAAAATATTGCAATGGAATTCTTTGTGCCAAGAGAGCAATAAAATCACAAATCATGTCGTAGATTTACGAAATGATTATGATTTGATTAATGAAAAGATCAATGATTATCTAGCATGGCAAAAGACAGAAGAAGGCAGAAAAGTTGGTGCACCCATCATTAACGAGAACCATAAAGAAATATTGTTTAATAATTGGGATGCACAAATCAGAAGGGCAGAAAAGGCAGCAGAGGAGGCATCTACAGTGGCAAACACTCTCACTGATTGTGTAAATGACAATTTACACAAAGCTAACTTGATTTCTGAAACTATTCCAGGATATCTCCCACAGGCAAATCAACTGCAAATAGAATGGAGGCAAAAGGCAGAAGAAAGAGAAAAATCCATCCAAGGGCTGACAAGATTGAATTGGGACTCATACTGGATGTACTTGGTAAAGCCACACAGTCAGCACAGTGCGCTCAATTGTATCATCAATGCTACGAAGAAGATTTCTGTTACGCTTGCCGACTCTGTCTTTTCAGGACAGTTGAATTCTGAAGTCGGTCAACCGCATCTTCTCAAAACTATGCTGGATGCCTGCAAGCTTAAAGATCAAGTTAATAGATAGATAGATTTAGTTTTAATTTCACTGTATTTTAGCCTAGGAAAAGGACGGTCATTGAACCGAATCCTTATTTTTTGTAATAAACTATTTTTAGAGTTATTTAAGTAGTATTTAAACCCCTCTCATGCATTTAGAGAGGGGTCCTGGATCTTAATATTTTTGGACTTGGAGATTGCATTTCTGTACTCCATTGTCTTATATATTTTTTGAAAAGGATCACATCTGGTGATTTTCATGCGGAATTATCTTTGAAGTGTTGCATTTCTGTACCTTGGAATTTGATTTTGCATTAGAGTTATTAGATAGAGTATCAGATCGCATTTGAAAGTCTTCAAGATGAACAAGGTATTTCTATCTGTTCACGGTTGATCTCTTTTGTTTTATGATATTCGTTTTAAAATTGCTATCATTTATATGTATATTTGTTTTAACAACGCTTCCTTTTATATATCATTTCTGAGTATAATTGAAATGTTATTTTTCATAGTTACATGTAAATGGTATACAATTATGAATGAAATATGTTTATATAAATCTGTTTAATTTCTTAAAAAGAGTTATCTTTATTTGTTTCTGCATATTTCAATTTAATTAATAATACATTTTTATGGTTATTGTTGAATTGAAACAATCTTAAGTTGTATTCACATATAGCTACCCGGGTTAGTGTTAGAATTTCTTTATCAGTATTTAGCTTAAATTAGATAGTTTTATTTCAGTTAGTTTAGTCCCATTTCCACCCATCTAATCCAATCCATTTAGTTACAAGGAAATTGGTCCTTTAAATCCATTCGGAGCCACCACACCAAACGGAAAAGGAGCTGTATTAAGGTCCCGACCGGGTGGTTTTCCCCGATGTTTGAAGCAGAGATTTTCTAGGCTTCAACATTTTTGGCACTAGAAGGAGGGCTTGAGCTATGAATGGCAAGTAAATATTTATCCACAAGCCATTCTGAGAGCAAAACACCCTCAATAACTTCTTCAATTTCTTCTAAAATTCAAAATCCTAGAGAAGAAATTGCAGAAAATATTCAGACACCCACTACCAAAATCTCAAAACATTCAGAAAAACAACATCCTGAGTCTCCTGAAGTTCAAGATCTAATTCATAAATTGAAAGGATTCTCATTATCTTTGGAAGAGTCTGAAATATCTGAAGGTAGTGTAAGCTCAAAATTTATTCCTTTAAAACCTCTTACTAGGTTGCAAAGTGAAAAACTTGGTATTCCTCCGAAAGAATTTCCTTTACCTAGTAAGGGCAAAACAAAAAGAATTCAATCGGAAACAGAAAGTGATACAAGTTCATCATCTCATATTCAAGCACATGTTTCCAAAACCATAACTCAACAAAGTACAGTTGTTTCATCATCATCTCTTCAGTCATCATCTCTACAAACATCTTCTACTCAATCCTCATCAATTTTAAAATCATCTATTCCAACCACTTCTATTCAAATTTCACCAGTTTCTACTATTCCTCCAATAGTCCTCCCAATAATGGCACAGAGACCATGGTCTACTCCAGGAGCAGTCAACATGGCTGCACCTTTACATGATTTACCAGATAATCCCGAAAAATGGCTTCCAAAGTTTAGTCCAGATCTTAACATTCAAGCTGAAGAACATATCAATAATTTTATGCTGGCTATTAATTTGAATGGAGTCATACATGAAGATGTTGTAGTTAGATTATTCCCATATACTCTTCAGGGAGTAGCAGGATCATGGTATTTTTCATTACCATCGGGATCTATAACAAGTTGGGACATTTTTGCAGATCATTTTTTGACCAAATTTGGAGATGATCGATCAATTGCAACTTTACTCAATGATCTCTCAAATTTGAAAATAGAACCCAAGGAACCTATAAAAGAATTCAATGCTAGATTCAACAAACTCTTGAACAAAATTCATACAGATTCACAACCTAGTGAGCAAGTCAGAATCGAATGGTATATAACTGCCTTACCCTCAAACATAGCAATTTTTGTAGACAGAGCAGCAAAGGCTACATTAGCTGAGAATATGAAAGAAGCTATTGCAGTGGAAAAACGTATTACTTCTCTGGAAAAGAAAAATGCTATTGAAGAAAGGAAATCAAAGAAGGTCAGCTTTAGAGATGATTCAAAGAAAAAGGCCAAAGATCCATATGACATGGAAGGTTTACAGAAAGTTCTTAAAACCATGTCGAATGAAATGGTTGAAATTAAAAAACAAGTGGCTGAAACTTCTACCAAGAAACCATTCCGAAATTTCAGAAGAAACCAAGTTGAATCTAAACCTCCTAATGTAATCTCTAATGCAGAGTCAGAAGAAGAAGAAGATACATCTATAGTATCAGATCAAGAAGACGAAAATGAAGAAATAGCTGAATTAAATGGAATGTGTGATTTTATTCTCCCTAATTCTGATAGTGAAGAAGCTATGCCTGTAAGTACTAGGAGTAAATCTACAGCAGAACCAGTGCAAACAGTTCCTAAAAAGAAAATTACAACTCCAAGTACCAAAGACAAACCCACTGTAAAGAAAAATTCTCCATTACCTACTCAAAATCAGCCATCTTCTTCTAATCCTCTCACATCAACAGCGAAAACTTTAGTAGTGTCAGATCCTATGGAATACAATATTGTTGAAGACATGAAAAAGATTAAAGCCAACATTTCCTTACATGAACTCAGCAAACTGAAACACCAGCAAAAGTTGCTATTGAAAGAATTAAACGCTACACCAATTGCTCCTTTACCAAGCGGTATAGTTGCAAAAGTAGCAAGAGGAACTGGTAAGCCACCAGATAAGGTAGATGCTACTGATACTGTGCTCATTGGGAAAAAGTCAAATTCTCAAACTCCTCCTTTTCTTTTGACTTATGAGATGTACAATAAAAATCTGCACAATTGTTTGATTGATTCCGGAGCTTCCTCCAATATAATGCCTACTTCTGTCTGTGCTAAATTAAATATTGAACCACAGAAATCAACAGTTCATATCGTTCAGTTGGATCGCTCTAAAGTCCAAGTGGTAGGAGAAATCAATTCAGTTACTATCAGATTAGCCTCAGATCCTAGGATTGTCCAAAGAATTGATATTCTGATTGCTGATATTCTTGAATTCTATGGACTAATCTTGAGCAGGGACTGGTCTGCGAAACTTAATGGTTATATTTCAACCGATTATTCACATATGTGGCTTCCCTACAAAGGGAAGCCAAATCAAATCAAAATTGAACGAGAAAAACATATGATGCAGCCTGTCACTGAATTTGAACAACCTAATGAACCTGTAGCATTCAACAACAATATTCTTGGAGGCTATTCTGCTGAATCATTCCTTGGAAATTTCAAGGCTCCTCAATCACCGTTTTCTGTAAATACTTTTGTTTCTCAGATAGAAAATTTTTCACAATCTGATTCTTCCAGAATTGTAAATATTTCTGATGTAATTGTAGATAAGCCAATAGATAAATCTTTATTTTGGTCGTTATATTTTGATGGATCGAAGTCTAGTGATGGAGCTGGAGCTGGATGCATCCTAATTGATCCAAATGGGGAGAAAACCATGCTGTCATGTAGATTAGAATTTGAGTGTACTAACAATACCGCAGAATATGAAGCCTTGGTTCAAGGACTTTATAAAGCTATAGGGTTAGATATTAAATACTTGAAAGTTTTTGGTGATTCCGAAATTGTCATTAAACAAGTTAGGAATATTATTCATTGCCTTTCAGGACATCTTAAACACTATCAAACCCTAGTACAAGACCTCACCACTCATTTTTTAGCATTCAATATTTCTCCTATTCCTAGGAATCAGAATACATCAGCCGACTTGTTAGCTAATGTTGCATCTAAAGTCCTACCTACTGAAGATTGCAGTCCTGATAGGTTTTCTGTAGAATTGATTTTTCGTCCATCTGTCCCAGATAATGTTACAAATTGGAGAGTATTCTATCATGATCAAGATATTCTAAATTTCATGACTTAAGAGAAATCATATGATGAGCAGATTATTGACGAAGATGATCATGATTTAGAAATCGCTTCAAAAGGTAATGAAAACTCCATTCCAAAATCTGTTGTTAAATTAGAAGATTTATATGACATTAGAGACAGATTCAAGAAAGTTGTTAATACGAAACTCCAAAGTTCCACTTTGAAGTTTGAATTAGTAAATCTTGGTTCTGATTCTAAACCTCAAAACGTTAACTTAGGACTCAATTTAACACCGGAGGAAAGGAATGCATTCATTAAACTGCTGAAAAAGTATAAAAACGTTTTTGCTTGGAATTACGATGATTTAAAAACATATGATACTTCGATTATTCAACATACAATTCCAATGCTTCCTGATATTAAACCTGTTCAACAGAAGTTGAGAAAGATTCATCCAAATCTCGAAGGTCAAATCAAATCATAACTTAATAAACTTTTGAAATCCAAAATCATTTTTCCAGTCAGGCACTCTAATTGGGTTTCCAATATGGTACCTGTAAGGAAGAAGAATGGTGATATAAGAATCTGTATTGATTTCAGAAATTTAAACAAGACATGTTTAAAAGACAATTTCCCATTGCCAACCATGGAACAGATACTTCAAAAAGTAGCTGGTTCTGAACTTATGTCCTTTCTCGATGGATTTTCGGGCTATAATCAAGTTTTAGTTCATCCAGATGACAGATTGAAAACAACTTTCAGAACAAAATGGGGAACTTATGCTTATCAGAAAATGCCTTTTGGTCTAATAAATGCAGGAGCAACTTTTCAAAGAGCCATGGATATAGCATTCAAAGGTCTGATCAATAAATCAGTTTTTGTTTATCTTGATGACATAACAGTATTTTCAAAAAAGAGAGCCAATCATCTACATGATTTAAAACAAATATTTGAAAGATGTAGAAAGTTTGGTATCTCCTTAAATCCCAAGAAATATTTCTTTGCTTTAGATGAAGGAAAACTCTTAGGATTTTTTGTGTCAAAAGATGGTATATATATTGATCCAGATAGAGTGAAAGAAAAATCTGATATTTCTTTACCACATAACAAAAAATCCATGCAATCTTTTCTTGGACAGATAAATTTTGTTAAAAGATTTATTCCTGATTTTTCTTTAATTGTTTTACCTATGCAAAATATGATCAAGAAGAATTCAATATTCAAATGGACGCATAAAGAAAAAGAAGCTTTTGATTCAATCAAACGAGAAATCATTAATGCACCAGCATTGAATACCCCGAATTTTTCTAAAGATTTTACTTTGTATACTCTGGCCAGTGAAACATCTTATGCAGTCGTTTTAACACAACTCAATGATCAAGAAATCGAAGCACCTATTTCTTTCTTTAGCTCGAATCTGCAAGGAGCTGAGCTTAATTATTCCGATGTTGAAAAACAAACCTTTGCTGTGTTTAAATCAATCAAACATTTCAGACCTTTTCTCTTCAAGACACATACAAAAATCATTGTCCCATTCTCTGTAGTGAGGCAATTATTAATTCAAAAAGAAGTAGGAGAAAAGAGAGCTAACTGGGTAACAGCCTTACAAGAGTATGATATTGATATTAAACTAGCTAAGATTGTTAGAGGACAAGGTTTTTGTATATTATTGGCAGGAGCTCATAACATACCAGAAAATCAAGATCCAAATCAAGATATTCAAGTAAGTCAGATAAGTGTTACAAATTCCGGATCTCAGTATGTTGATCTTATCTATTACTTGAAAAATGGGTATGCTCCTTCTAATCTTAGCTATAAGAGTAAACGCGCTTTAAGGTTAAAGGCTATTAAATACCAGATCATTGATAATGTGTTATTTAGAAAAAAATATGATTCAATTTTATTAAGATGTTTGGAAAAGACTGAAGCTGAAAAGGTTTTGCAGGAATTGCATGATGGACCAGCAGGAGGTCATTTTGGAGGTGATACCACGACTCACAAAATAATTCGCGCTGGTTATTACTGGCCTACCCTTTTTAAAGATACGCATGATTACATAAGAAAGTGCCAAATTTGTCAAACTGCAAGTGGAAGACAAAGGAAACCAGCTTTTCCTTTGCAACCAGTAACTATTGAGCAACCATTCGAACAATGGGGGCTTGACATTATTGGTGAGATAATACCTCATTCTTCCAAACAGCACAAGTACATCCTTACTGCAACTGATTACTTTACAAAATGGGTAGAGGCAATCCCATTGAAGGTAGCCAATTCTGATGCAATTATTGATTTCATAGATCAATTCATCATAACCAGGTTTGGTGTACCTCAAGCGCTTGTCTTTGATAATGCATCTTACTTTTCTGGAAATAGTTTAATTGAATTTGCAGTCAAAAGAGGTTTTAAATTAAAATATTCAGCAAATTATTATCCACAAGGTAATGGTTTGGCTGAATCCACTAATAAAAACCTTATCAAAATCATTAAAAGAACCATTGATCAAAATCAAAAGAATTGGCATAAATCTTTAATCTTTGCGTTATGGGCTGATCGTATCACTCAAAAAGCTTCAATAGGGACTTCACCTTTCAATCTGGTTTATGGAAAAGAAGCTGTGATACCTTCAAATTTAACTCTTCCATCATTAGCCCTAGTACAGTTTATTGAAGAAAATCCTTCATCATCCATTCAATTGAGATATGATCAAATCCTTAAACTAGAAGAAGATAGGGATAAAGAAAAAATTACTCATAAAAAACATCAACAACTTGTAAAATCTTCTTTTGATGCAAGTTCTACCGGCTCAAAAATTTTGTCAATTGGTGATCTCGTTTTGAAATGGGACAAAGCACACGAAGAAAAAGGTAAACATACCAAATTTCAGAAAATGTGGCTGGGACCATTTCAGATCGTTGACAAGATAAGCTCAAATACATTTATACTCCAAGATCTAACAAGTAAGAGAGAGTCTCTTCCTGTAAATGGGCTTATCTTGAAGAAATTATTTTCATAAGGAGGTAACCCCTTCTTAAACTGTATATATTTTTTTTTCTGCAAAGTTTTTGATTGTTTTTGTTTTTACAAATAAAGGTTGTTTATGAGTCTCTGATTGACTGTTTACTATTTGAGAAAATTTCTTCGGAAAAATATTATAAATATTTATTGTGTAAATAAGAATTTTTAAAGTAATGATCACAGTTTTTGAATAGTTTAAAATAAGATGTTAAACTTTGAAAAGATTATTTCAATCATTTACATGATCTTTTGAAAACTTGAGGAAAAAGTAAATCATTATAAAGTTTATTAAGCAGAGAAAGGTTATCTATCAAAGTATAGATTTTTTTCAAAGTTTTGGAATTCAAAAAACTCTGAAAATTGTCATCCATTGATTCTTAAGGATAAAACTATTTCACCCCATCCATTTAAGTTGTGATTTTTTAGAATGTAATTCTAAGAAATTATACGAAAATTTTAAGAGATAAGAGGTCTCATTACGAGCCGAATTACCATGTTCATAAGGAGTAATAAAACTGACATTACCAATACTGCATACCAAAACAGGGTAATGGCTTATAAATATAAGACAAGGGGTCTCATCACGAGCCAGCTTGTTCAGTTTAATTATAACTAGTGAATGGCATTGTTATTAACTGGCTGCCAAACCAGAACAATGGCTCTTAAGAATAAAAAATAAATAAAAGACAAAAAACATGAGATAATAGATATTATGAATTTATCTTTTAAAAAGTCATAATTTTAGTTGGATGGGACAATGAATGGTTAATGGTTTAAAGGTAACCCTGTCGAGACTATGAACGTTTGCTGGCAGCAGAGGCAATACCTATGGCAATAGAGTATATTATAAAACCAAAACTTGGAGAAATCCTTTTACTTCATTATTAACACCAATAAAAGCTTGATATAACTCAAAATGTTTTTATTTCTTAAGGAATTAGACAGAAATTATGAAATGATTTTTATTTTTCTTTTTCATAGTGACATTTTATTTGAATTATCCTAAGATAGTTTTCATTATCTTTAAAAACCTTTATTTACTAAAGATAGAATGTTCATTTTATTTTTTCAGAGATAATTGTTTCTTTCAGTGAATCGCTAATTGTTGTGACCAGCAACAACCCCCCTTTTTATTTATTATTAGTAATAATACTAAATAAATAGGGACCCTTAGTTAAAAATCCAAAAAAATCAATTAGGATTTATTTGCCTTTCAAATAAAACTTTCTATCATAAACTTGTAGAAATCCCTTAGAAAGAATATTTAGAAACACTTAAGTTTATGATAGATTATAATAAAATTGCTCTTGAAACAAGATAGCGCATCCATAACAAAATAGTCTATATAAAACGCATTGACCGCAGATCGCATAGCGCAGAAAACAGAAATGATTAATAAAAATCTTTTGCGCTCTTATCGATTCTGCGCTTTTGCGATTCTGCGCTTTTGTGATTCTGCGCTTTTTGCGATATGCGCTTTTGTGATTTTTGCGATATGCACTTTGCGCTATTGCGCAATTCCCGTTTTTGTGTTATTTTTATGACTGTGATGATTTCATTTTGCGATATTGCGACATTGCGATATTGCGATATTGCGCAGCAAATCGCAGATCGCAATGTCGCAGATTCATGTAGGCGCACTATCCCAAGGCAATCTTCCCACATGTCAAATCCGTTATGCGCTTTAATGATTGTATTAAATGATTGGATTGATTATTAATGTGAAAAGAGATTGTGTTTAGATTGAAAGTCGTTTCACAATTTAAATATTATATTTCATCCGCTTTCACATTCAAAACAGTCTCATCACCTTTCTTATATCATTACTCTCATTTATTCGTAAAACGCGGGCACGAAGGAGCAGACCACTATACAAAGCTTCCACTAAACACTATGGGTAAGAAGGAGAAGAGCTCAAGTTCCGAGAACAAAGAAATGGCTTCGCTATACGCAGACACCGCCTGTAACAAGGACGTCGGTATATCCACTTGGGAGGGAATGTATAAACTGTTAGAAGATGAAAACCCTGTGGTGATAAAAGTTGCAGCTACAGCAGGTTCAAAGGATACGTCTGAAGCAACCCTTAAAGACTTGGCTTGCTCATTTCTACATAGAATAGCAGCAAGACCAAGGATTCTCCCATATACAGACATGGTGAGATGGGTGCTGGATAGCACAGATATTTCAGACAGACAATTCAGAACTCCATCGGAAGAGCTAATTGGGTCATTCACCATAGAAGATATGAGATTAATGTATAAGCTGCCAGAACCTCAGGCAACCTTCAACAGGCAATTTATGGAAGAGTTTGCAAAAGAACACTCAAATTTGGCAGAATGCACAAAGGAGTGGACCAAAAGAAGTGAACCATTGAAGAAGAACAAACAAGGTATGTACAGCACGGGTTCACTTACCTCTCCTTACTGTTTTACTGCTGCCATGTTACGTAGGCTTTTTGGAAAGCCTGACATAAATATGATCTTACCCGAATGGCTTCCCCTGTTGAATGCGGCTGTTAATTCTACAATTGTAGACTGGGCCAAAATCCTATCTGATAATCTCACCACTGCTATTTTTCAATACCGGTCTAAACGAAATGTTTCCCAGCGGGTTTATCCGCCTTTTTATTTGTCTGCTTATGTTATGGATGCCATCTGCTATGTCTCTAAATTCCCTGTAATGGGCTGGAAATGGACTATCCACGACCCTTTGCCCATTCATGTGTACCATAAAGAACTATGGGAGTCTAAGTTTGTCCCCCATTTTTATCAAATTTGTCATGGAATAATGCTGCCATTGTACAGAACATTGTATAATAAGGATGCCCCGAGGTTATCCTCAGAAACAGAGGTTGATATTCTCCCCGTCGCAAGATGATTTGGAGAAGAATTTTTCACCTATATTAGGGTTTTTGTAAGTTATGCTTCTCCCCATGTTTTACCCTTATATGTTCCAGATAGACTTGTAGCTCGGGAAATTGCTTATCAGACCTGTGGTCAGGGAGGTATAACAAAAGATTTAAAAGACAAGAAAAAGGGCATTTGGCCACAATTTCCCATAAAATGTGGAACATTTTCACTGTTGGATATTGGTCATGCATTTCACGAGATAGGCAACGTTACATGCCTACAGCTGTTCAAATTCTCAAGAAGGTTATTTGACCCAAATGATATTGTTAAGAATTCTACCAATGCAATCAAAGTAAGGGAATTTGTCGGGGAGTAGGATCTTTTTGATGATATGTTCCAAGCAAGAAATTCATTCAAAGAAGTTTTGAATTCAGCTCAGGCTCAGCTATCTCCAGAGGAATTCCAGGAATTCAAGCTTTACAGAGAAAGGAGACTAATTCCTATTCATTTGGATAATCTACGCTTAGAGCCTGCAAGAGAGCAAACTCCTAGTGTTAGTCTTAACGACAGTTCAAGTACAAGTAAATCCAAATCAAAATCTGACAGAGATTCTGAACACTCCAATAAGTCTAAAGAAAAGGAAGATAAAATGGAAGAATCCATTAAAGATTCTGCACAATCTAAAGAGCTTACTCAACATCAAATTTTGACTTCTCAACAAACAAATCCTCCTCTACCCAATGTACAGCAACAGCCAGTCACCATTGAGTTAGATAAAGAATGGGAAACCTTTAATCAATTGATTAATGTAGAAGGACAGAATGTACAGACCCCTGTCCAGACAACCAAAGTTTTGAACGCAGGAACAAGCAGCACAGCCGCAGTAACAGAGCACATACCAATCACACCCTCCTCTGAAATTGTACTTAATGTAGAGGACATTCCTCCTCTGGATGTATTTTATAGCCAAAAATACAAAGCAGTAGTTAAGAGACAAAGGAAAAAGAGAAAAATAGAAAGTGCAATTGCTACTGAACCAGAACAAGTAGACGTTTTGTGGAAAGATCCTACCACAGAGCCTACTCATAATCTCACTAAGTTATCTCAAATAACAAGAGCTTATGCTTCTGCAACAATTGATAAAGCAGTTGAGATACAACTTTTGTTGGATGAAAAAGAAGAACAGATAAAGGCTCTGCAACAGCAATTGCAACAGGTTCAGGCCAATAAGGAAGCACAATTAAAACTTGAAGAGTTACAACAACAACTTCAAGAAATGCAAACAAGACATCAGAAAAGTCTGGCTGATAAAGACAAACAAATACAGATTATCCAAGAACAGCATAAGGATGATCCTAAGCTTCCAGAATTCATTTCAGAAACCATCTCTTTGAACAATCAACTACTGCAACAAGAAGAAGTTTTCTGCCAAAAAATATTGCAATGGAATTCTTTG
Source organism: Pinus albicaulis (assembly GCA_034641835.2). Classification (NCBI taxonomy): domain Eukaryota; kingdom Viridiplantae; phylum Streptophyta; class Pinopsida; order Pinales; family Pinaceae; genus Pinus; species Pinus albicaulis. The sequence goes on from CM076578.1 coordinate 1,936,642,021, forward strand.
TGCCAAGAGAGCGATAAAATCACAAATCATGTCGTAGATTTATGAAATGATTATGATTTGATTAATGAAAAGATCAATGATTATCTGGCATGGCAAAAGACAGAAGAAGGCAGAAAAGCTGGTGCACCCATCATTAATGAGAACCATAAAGAAATACTGTTTAATAATTGGGATGCACAAATCAGAAGGGCAGAAAAGGCAGCAGAGGAGGCATCTACAGCGGCAAACACTCTCACTGATTGTGTAAATGACAATTTACACAAAGCTAACTTGATTTCTGAAACTATTCCAGGATATCTCCCATAGGCAAATCAACTGCAAACAGAATGGAGGCAAAAGGCAGAACAAAGAGAAAAATCCATCCAAGGGCTGACAAGATTGAATTGGGACTCATAATGGATGTAATTGGTAAAGCCACACAGTCAGCAGAGTGCGCTCAATTGTATCATCAATGCTACAGAGAAGATTGCTCCTACGCTTGCCTACTCTGTCTTTTCAGGACAGTTGAATTCTGAAGTCGGTCAACCGCATCTTCTCAAAACTATGCTGGATGCCTGCAAGCTTAAAGATCAAGTTAATAGATAGATAGATTTAGTTTTAATTTCACTGTATTTTAGCCTAGGAAAAGGACGATCATTGAACCGAATCCTTAATTTTTGTAATAAACTATTTTTAGAGTTAGTTAAGTAGTATTTAAACCCCTCTCATGCATTTAGAGAGGGGTCCTGGATCTTAATATTTTTGGACTTGGAGATTGCATTTCTGTACTCCATTGTCTTATATATTTTTTCAAAAGGATCACATCTGGTGATTTTCATGCGGAATTATCTTTGAAGTGTTGCATTTCTGTACCTTGGAATTTGGTTTTGCATTATAATTACTGGATAGAGTATCAGAATGCATTTGAAATTATTCAAGATGAACAAGGTATTTCTATCTGTTCACTATTGATCTCTTTTGTTTTATGATATTCGTTTTAAAATTGCTATCATTTATATGTATATTTGTTTTAACAACGCTTCCTTTTATATATCATTTCTGAGTATAATTGAAACGTTATTTTTCATAGTTACATGTAAATGGTATACAATAATGAATGCAATATGTTTATATAATTCTGTTTAATTTCTTAAACAGAGTTATCTTTATTTGTTTCTGCATATTTCAATTTAATTAATAATACATTTTTATGGTTATTGTTGAATTGAAACAATCTTAAGTTGTATTCACATATAGCTACCCGGGTTAGTGCTAGAATTTCTTCTCATAGGTATTTAGCTTAAATTGAAATAGTTTTATTTTAAGATTATTTGGTCATTTCCACCCATCCAATCCAATCCCATTTAGTTACAAGGAAAGCGTCCTTTAAATCCGATCGGAGCCACCACACAAAACGGAAAAGGAGAGGCATCTTGGATAAATAGGGTGGTTTTCCCCAATTTTTAGGCAGTTGCTACAAACTGGCAGTGACATTGAAGTCAAATTTTGTAAACCCACTTGGTTGGGCAGCTGAGTTGAAATGTGTAAATCCACTTGGTTGGATATTTGATGTAAGTATGAGTCTTTAGTGATAGGAAGTTCATAGAGTCATGTAATTCATTGAAAAATATGTTTGAAGATTCAGCATGAACTCAGGGGGAGCTTGGTCACTTCAGTATATATCAGATCTGCAGAATGCTTCTTCCACATGAGGAGAAAAGGGGGAGAGTATGTTGGTTTTTGATCCACCCTTTGCCCTTGATGTCAAAGGGGGAGAGTGACATGGTGTTTGAATGAAGAAGAAACGCATTGTCAAAGAATGGGAAGTGACCTTAGTATCTTTTTTTCTGTTCTTAGTAATACTGTCTATTCAGGTGATCAAACATCATCGTGGTTGCCATCAGGTCCAAAGGGGGAGATTGTTGGAAATATGATGTAGAGTGTTGTCCTTGATGGCAACCCACTGAATAAAGATGAAGACATGAGAGTGTTGGCATATGTTGTCCTTGATGGAAATCCACCTGATGAAGTTATTCTTGACCTGATAGAATTGATAAATGATGTAAATACGTGTGAAATGATGTTAGTTAGCAATATGATGCTAAGTGTTGTCCTTGAATGGCAACCCACTTGATGAAGATGATGGCAACTTACTTGATGAAGTTGTGCTTGATAGAATATGTTCTTGATGAAGTAAATATGATATATCTACAGTGAGTACAGAAGGGAATGAAGAAAGAAATTTCAATATGTGCTAGATCTATGATGAAAAGAGTATGGCTCAAGGCATACGCGAATTTGTCTAAGGGAAGTCGCGTATGCATGCGGGAAAGAACGTTCCAAGTCGCGTATGGAAAAAAGCGCTCATAAAGTGCAAAACCAGGGGTAACCACCATGGTATTGACCCATTGTATTGGGTAATGATTCGTCTAAATGACCCTGTCCAGTAATACCATCGGAAGTAATGTGGTTTTGGGCTCATGGTATTGTTTTGGCTCATGGTATTGAAAAAAGGGGCTCATGGTATTGAAAAAGGGAAAACCTATATAAAGAGAAGAACTTCATTGTGCAAATAATGAGTGTGGGTTCAAAATGTCTGAGCTTGAATGAATACTTCTCTGTGAAGTATATCTGTATGGAAAGGATTCTGGGTTGAATGATAGATGCGAACGTATGATCTTGATGATGAAGAAGGGGATCTAGATCTGAAATGTACTTGTATTTGCTAGATCTGCTTATGGAATGATTAGATCTGTGATGAGGCGAACATTTGTCTGAGGTAAAGGGTAAAATCTGAAGTGATGTATCTGTTCTGAAGAATTGCAATGACATAAAAGTCCGAAGAACCATACGCTAGTTGTGTAGAAGACGTATGTACGCGGCTTGACTGAAAAAGCGGTATGCGTGGAGTGTAGCTACCTTAATATCATGCAATGATATACGCTGGTTTGTGTGACCGGAAGCGCGTATATACGCGACATCAGTGAAAGGAAAGCGCGTATGCAAACTAGGGTTTGCTGAAGTCTGTGGTAAGAAATGTCTGATCTGTTCTGCTGGTTTACTAATATCTGTCAGTAAGTTATATGTATATGTTTCATGGTTGACTGTGCTTAAAAGTATGGAAAGGGTCCAGTCTGAAAATATGATGAAACGTGGCCTGCAAGTGGTGTCCTAAAGGAAGCTTTGGATCCAGTGTGAAAATTGATGAAACGTGGTCCATAGAGGTGCTGAGGGTTGTAGCCTTCAGTCGGGGGGTTGTAGCTCCCTTCCAGGTGAGGCTGGTAAACGAGAGCAGGGGGTCGTAGCTCCCTTCCAGGAGAGGCTGGTAAACGAGTCAGGGGGTTGGAGCTCCCTTCCAGGAGAGGTTGGTAAACGAGCGCAGGTGGGTGCCTGCGTGCTGGTAGGAGTCTACACCAGCACATATGTTGTAAGATGTTTTCTCTATAATAAAATATTGAAGGCTGAGCAACTGCAGCGGTGGTTTTCTCCCGACTTGGGTTTCCACCTAAAAATCTTGGTGTTCATGTGTGATGCTTTGTGTGATGGTTTATTCTGTTGTTACTACACATGTTTACTTAACATCAGATGAATGAAGGATATCTGCGTGTATACGCGAGTTTACTAAAGGAAAGTAGCGTATGGGTTTTAGAGAGTGAAAAAGTAAAGAGTTTTGAATATGCAGTAAATACGCGAGTTGTATGAAGGATATCTGCGTGTATACGCGAGTTTACTAAAGGAAAGTAGCGTATGGGTTTTAGAGAGTGAAAAAGTAAAGAGTTTTGAATATGCAGTAAATACTGATTCACCCCCCCCTCTCAGTATTTTTCCCAACAACCTCTTGATGAAAATGAACAAATAAATTTGAGAAATATCTTGAAAAGAGATGGTTTTAATTTTTTCTTCTCAAAACCCATTTTGTAATGTTTTTTGACTTTGGCATTTTTTCATTAAATACAACTTTTGTTTTCTTGTTTCCTCACTGACTTTCTGGAGCTTTGAATGATGAAATTGGTTGATTTTTTGCAGGGCTGATGGCATCGAACCTTGGCAAAGGATGACCAGAGTTTTCATGGTGAAGTACATCATGGTGAAAAGATACATTTTATTACAAAAACAAGTTTTGAAAATTTCTTATTCAAAACAGAGTTTTGAACAAGAAATGTCCTTGAGCATGTTTGATGATAAAAATTTTGAACTGAAAACTTATTGAAAACCTCCTCATGGCCTGCGGGCATTATTCAACATTTCAAAAGACCAAACCCTAGACCTAGAAACTAAACTGACTCTTTTTTACCAAAACAGCATTTAGGACTGTAGATGACATGAACTGAACTTTGATGAATTTTGAGAATATTTGACCAACCCAGTAGGTACAAGCATGAGGGAAAATGAAAGAACAAAACCCTTCCGTCAGACAATGGCATGCCCCTAACGAAATGCAGATGAATGAGAGGAATGAGACACCTAGAAAATGAAATGCAATAAGAGAAATGATCTCTGACGGAGGGCTGTAAAGACCGACTCTAACATCAGTGAAGAAGACGATGAAGACAGAAGACTAAAGGTCTTGATCACAGATTAAGTTTGTCAAAACAAAGATTAGCCCCTTCAAAGATCAATGATTAAAGGCTAAGGGTAAAAATATAAAGAATCCAGGATAAAGGCAGTTGTTTAAAGTAGAAAGGAGAAAGGACAGTAAAAGAAAATTAGACCTTAAATACAGTTTAGCGATGAAATGAAGGAAAACTAGGACTAAAAAGCCTCGAATACATCAAAATGGAAGCAGTTATTCACTTAATAAATCAAAATGACACTTGTGGCCTACTTTATGTCCTAAAGGGAAAATTGACAATTATTACACAAAAGAATATATTTTAAACTGTCAGGATAGTTATTGTAAAGATAAGATAGAGCCTTAAAGTCAATCTTTTCACCTGTTTTATCCTTAGAAAGTAAAGACAGACTTATTGAAACAGAGATATATCTACAGATGTTCCTACCTTATGCATTGCATGGTTATCAAGGTCAGGAACGTATTTACTCTATCATTAATAACATTTTTAACCCTAGAAGAGTTCCAACTCCTCATTTGCAGTATAAATACTGCATTCGAACTCATTGTAAATGTTGGATTTTGATGACTGATGCTGGAATAATACATAGTCCGTTGAAGTTTTTGAAGAGAAATTGATGTCTTGGAACTCATGCATGATCTGATTTTCTTGTTGATGGAGAAGGATTGCTTGCAGGATCCATAGGCTTGGTTGATGGTGAAGTTTTCCTTTTGTTTATGTTTTCTAGTTTTCCATTATGTTTTCCATCTTGCTATGTTGCAGTAGGACAAAGAATTTAGAATAAGAAATGTTTTCTAATGGCACCTTAAATTTTTTTGTCCTTCACTGCCTTAATGTTTTCTTCTGCTAAGATACATTAGAGAAATCATTTATTTGCTCTCTAACAAATTCTTAGCTTGTCCATTTCTTGAATAAATTAGATCAATTGGCATCAATTGTGATTTATGGTTAGCCCTGCATATTGTTGCCACTGAAATATTATGTTCTTGGAATCAAATGTTTGTCTTGGTTAATTATCTGTTTTCAGTCTAAAATCAAATGGATTAGGTTCTGCTTATGCCTTTGATTCTCTTGTTGTTCTTATCAATTTTCTAATTCCCTCAGTTTACAAGTATATAAAGGATTTAGTTTCAGCCCTTTATTAGTTTGTTGTTCTCAATCTTTATTTCCATTTCATAAATCCATCATAACCTTAAAAGATCCACCAACCAAGTAAAATTGCCTTGCAAATTGTCTTAACACCATTGACAAACTTATCTGGACCTTGTTAGACTCCATTTCCCAATGACTTAACAATATTCCATGTTTCCTATCTAAAATCTATCAAAGTATCATACCCAACCAAAAAACAATCAAAATGCCTTGCACTTAACATCTAGCCTAAAATCAACCTCTTAAAATCATCAAGCTATATCCTTACAAACATATTGAGAGATCCCTCTCTGAGACTAGGAGGGCTAGATCCTAGAGCTCTAAAGCTTGGTTTGATGTTACCCTTGTCAATTTGTATCTCAATCAATATAGAAAATTACAGGAAGATAACATATCCTTTACAAACGCTACCACAACACTTCCTATTACTCACAGACCCCTTTACCCTTTTTTCCATCAAAACCTTAAGACCCTACTACATTTCCACAAGAAAACTAGAAAATTTTTATGTTTTCCTACTTTGATCTGCTTCCCCATACCCATTTCAAGTAATTACACTTGTATCCTCAAGCTAAAACATTACCCTACTACCCCAATGTTTTGGGGAATTTTACTCAACCTTCTTATACCTCGTCACAACCCCTAAACCTACCCTATCCATATCCCATGTTTTACCAAATTCATCATCCCTACCCACTCATTTCATTTAGGAGGGCTTCATCCTGTTCACAAGTAGTATGGGGACTGAAAAGAAAGCTCACAAGGGAGGTCACCACTCTATATTTGAGCCATCCACATTGCAAGAACTTGATTCCTCCCCATATGCCAAAATGTGTTTTGAAAAGACTTGATGTATGATATTTTGTGAGAAGATAATGGAGGTAGGATTTCATGCCCCATTGACTACCCTTTTTTCCACAAACTTCAGTAGAGACAAAGCCACCATAACAGGCATTGAATTCACTCTATCAGAAGAGAAAAATCCACCATAGTTGGATTTGAATTCACTTTAACAGCATAGGCCATCACTTCAGCAATAGGGATTCCAAATCAAGGAAATGTTTAGTTCAAGGGCATAGAATTGGACCTTCAAAACTACCCAATGTTCCTAAAACCTCATTGCAGAGATGAACCTGAACATGTATCCCCTTTCAGGAATCTACTTGATAATTATGCAACATTAATGAAGTTGATCATGAAATATTTTACATGTGAGGGAAAATTTTCAAGATTGTACCAATACCTATCATGTTACTAATGCACTTCACAACTACCAAATCTCTCAATTTTTCAACTTATCTATTCAGGATTTTGGTCAATATGGTGGAAAAATTTCAAAGCAAACGTAGAAATCCTCATCCCAGTCTATTTCACCATGGTTTTTTTAAGATGATTTTTTTTCACCAGCTCTCAGCAAACAACATGACCTAGGAAGTTTTCATGGAGAAAGTAGCATCAGCTCCTACTACTAGTCCACCCATTGTTCATACCACAACATCAGTACAACCAAAGGAGGTTGGCTCTTCTAGCAGGCAGGCTGAAATTTCAAAGGCACCTAGGGTTGAGATCACTCAAAACTATGAGAAAGGAAATATAATGGTTTTTTCTCCCAAGACCATCAGAGGTGTATTGGCACCTAAAACTACACTTGAGAAAAGAAAAACAGTGGATCAGCCACCTAGCCATGATGGTGAGTCACCATAGTAGTACCATGATGAACAAGCACCCTTAGAATTTGACATGGTAGAGAAGGTGAAGGATAAATCAGTTGAGGATATCATAAAGGAGAAGGATGAAGAAATAGCTAATTTAAGGTAGGTTTTCTCAATTGCAAACTCTCAAATCACATTCCTACAACAAGAAAATTTTCAGCTAAAGGTGAAACTACTCCTCTAAGAGAAACCAAAGGTACATGTTGATACACATAAAGGCAAGAGAAAATAAATAGTAGATGATGATTACCTAGAGGATGCAGAAGTTGGAAAAAAAATAATAATACCAAGGACAAGAGGCCTCAAGAAGGCCCTTCAGAGAGAAAGGGAATCAACAACTCCTAAATCAGGTTGGCAGAATTTTGATGAACTAATTCTTGATGAAATCAATCAAGATAGAGAGAATTGGCTTGACAGGGTCAATGGGAACCTTGAGAAGCTTATGAAGAAAGCTAAAAATAACAATAACCTCCAGAGGATTATGGCCAATCATTATTGTGCAAGGAACAAAAGATCATAAATCAGGCTCAAACAAGTGAAGAAAAAGCTTAGAGAAGCTCAAACAAAGCTTCAGGAGAAGGACAACTTAGACCTCCTTGATGAGGCATCCATGGTAGTTTATACCATCTTCCACATGTGTTATAGAACAAATTTTGGTCACTTTTTAGCACTTTTTGTATTTTTGATGATTTTTTCACAAACCTGGAAATTTTGTCTCCACAGAAGCATCGCGCCTCGGTGCAACGCTTTTTATCAAAGCTTCCAAATCAAGATTTTTCTATATGGATGGGTGCTTCTTCACAAGTACATGCCATATCTGGACTTGGTTTTCTATGACAAGCTCTTGTTTTAAAGAAAAATGAAAAAAATGCCTCATTTCTATGCTTTTGACAGTGTTTTGGACCAGGTGCAACACTTCTGGAGTGAGGTTGGGAAAAACCACTTTTCGAGGCTTTCATGTGGGTGTTTTCCAAAACTTCAAGGTGAATTGGAAACTAGACTCACAGGGCTACTCAACACAACTTTAAAATTTGCGTTTGGATGCTCCTAAGTGGGTCAAAATTAACCTTGAACTGGCACAAAGTTTCTGCAAGATAGGCGCGACGTTTCTACTACGGGCGTGACGTTTCTGCTTAATATTCCTCTCAGACAGCTTTCATGCCTAGAAAAATCCAGAAATTCAATGATATTTGTCCCATGAGGTGGCATTAGATGTGTTTGAGTTTTTTTTTTCCTCTATGATGAGGAAATATATAATTTAATGGAGGAGAGACACGCTCATAGTCTTTAGCTAAATTTCAAGGATAAGTTTATAACTTCTCTATATTTTAGGAAGTGACTCATCCGAGGTAATTATGATGCTTTTTGGATAGGATTTCGACCCTATGAGGTGTCATGAACTCTATTTTCTATAATTATTCCACCTCAAGTCTTTTTAGAGTTTGGATAGTTCTTATTTCCACTGGAGCTATTGTACAAGCTTTTGTTAATGAAATCAAAGATAGTGTTGCAGACAATAGTGTTGAGACTCTAGTGGTATGCCTTTGAGAATTTTTTTTCTCTGTAAGCTTATCATGTTGAATGTTGTGATATCCACCTTTCACATATATTCTTCTTTATGTTAAGTCTTATTAGTTTATTGACAGAAATCATGCTTTACATTCTCTATTTTTTATAAGATTTACATGAAAATGTCTTTGCTCTTCTGATGAATGAATGCAGTTTAATGTTGATTATAACTCCCTCTCAGTTCACTCTATACACAATGAAAAATTAAGCATGCTTCTTAGCTTACCTACCTGGCCTCACCCTTACCTTTGCAACTAAACCTTTGAATTCAGACCAAAACCCTAGACCTAGTTTCCTAACTATCATTCTTATCTAGAAAAACTCTAAACAAAAAAAAACCATAATCTATTGAGCATAATAACTAGCCTAAAAAATTATAGCCAATCATACTTTTGGCTGCTAATTGACATTGAGAGAGCCCTCTCTAGTCTTGGTAGGGCCAGCTACCTGACCTAAATTTTGGTTTGTGGTTACCTGCCGTCAGCTCCATTCTTAGCCTTGGGAAGTAGGGGCGAGTGATAACAGTATGAAGAAGAAATTTATGAAGCATAAGAGAAGGTTGATGAACCTTGTTTCTCAAATAGTGAGCCAAACTATGTAAATTTTTTTGTTGGATATGAAAAAGATAATAAGAGAAGTCAGATGAAGAAGAAATCATCCTAGAAAGAAAATTCTCACAGGACCAGAGGTCTTCCTCCAAATGTGCAAGATGTTACACGTCACTCTCAAGGTGATGAAGAAGAATTAAAAGATAGGTGACGATTCTTAGAAGGTATGTTATTTTTTTCCATAAATTTAAAATAAAGGCTCATTTACCTTCTATATTTTCATATGACGTTGATGAATAAAAAGATAGATATGCATCTATTGGTGGTAAAGACAAACCTACATTTGTATCAATAGCTAATGAGGGTACCTTTGAAGAAGAGGAAAGAACACTCCATGAAGAAAATGAAGAGATATCCCATGAGTGATAATTTATAGGAGAAAATGAAAGTATCCTTGGTAGTGATGAAGAAGGAATACTTCTCAGGCCTATGGAAGATCTAGATCTTTGTGGTGGCTCAGTTAACACCTATAATAGTGAATAAAAGAATCTAGACAAAAGGATCTATTTTAGGAATAATTTGATCCTACTGTAAAATAGATCAAGGAGCTATCATAATCAAATCTCAAGAAAAATAAGTAGTTTCATTAATATGAGTTCGGGAATGAGAAGTTGAGAAAAAAAATAGTTGATATTAATGCCCAACATGTGGAAGCTAGGAGTTTGAATGGAATGTTGACTAATCATTTGAATGAAATATAATTTTGTTGTGAGAGACTACAATATGAAGTAATCTCATTGATACATGACCTTGAAAAGGAAGATAAAGAGATGTCTCGATATCATAATCTTAAGGAGAGCATAAAGGCCTTGGATGAAATGCTTGTTAAGAAGAGATCCCTCTCATCAAGGCTTGTTTGGGATTCAAAGAAGATCCAAGATCCAATAAATCAAAGGATAAAGGGTCACCTACCTAAGAAAATTAAACTAAAGGTCCCAAAAAAAATAAAGGAGAAGTTGTTAGACATCAACAACAATGAGGAAAACATCAACAAAAACCAGGAAATGCAATAGGAAATAAACAACTTCAAAGGAGAAGGAAAGCGATAAATAACCAGAGGAGGAAACAATAACAAAGAATTACTTTTGGTGGAAAACCAAACAGTTATGGAAGGCACATGAAGAACCAACAAAGTTCCTTTTCTCTCAAGGAAAAATCCCTTAAAGAAAAGGTATCTTCAGCTTTAAAAAACCCTTCAGTGGTTATTGTTTTTCTTGCAACAATTTTGGACATAAAGCCATATATTGTAGATGGAATGCAATAAAACAAAATGTGTTGGGTAGCGATGACACAAGAAGGCATGATATGCCCAAGAGAGAACATGTAACAACAAAAGAGGGTTTGATAAGAAGGTTTTCAAGCATATCAATCCTTTGCCTCATTCTTAAACAATGGTGAATGCTACATTTACAGCAACATTGGGCACAAGGAAACAAGTTGCAGATATGGTAAAAAAAATCATCCTCACAAAGCATGCAACAAAGAGAAGAAACTCAGCCTTTGAAGGTAAGAAGAAATAAAATTACAAAGAAACACAAGCTTGCTTTCAACGAAAATTGTAAAGGAAAATTGAACAACATAGAAATAAGTCATCCAAGATGTAACCCTTTCTTAAGAAGATTCAAAGAAAAAACAAAATATGTGACCCTTTTATCCCTGTTGCGAATTTCTCTGAAATTATCAGCTACAATACAACCAAGAGAAGCAACAATTCTTCTCTGAAAAGAAATCAAAAATGTAGAAAGAATATTTAGGTGAAGAAAGAGGAGGTGAAGCATAAGAGACTTTCAGATCTGTACAACCAATATAAATCCCAAACAAGGGAAAATAATATGGAAGGTAATTATCCTTTCAGGACTCAATCAGTGAAGATGTGAAAGTTAAAGGAGGCTAATCTACTCAAATAGAGTATATCCTCAACTTCTCTTTGTTAAAAGGAAGAGAATGGCTTCAAGTGAAGCGACAAAAGTCAGATGCATGCTTCAATAAGGAATAGATAGAGAGGTCCATCTGAATGATTCGAGGTATGGTTGAGTCCCCTTGTTGATTACAATGATGAATTTGTTTATTTCAAAATTATCAATATTGCAAGAGGGAGGAAAGAGAAGCCAACATGGATTCAGGGGGATTACTCAACAAATTTTACGTGTGAGAAGAAGAGGAGTTGAAACATATATGTGGAGTGATAAAGAATCCAAATTTTTAAATCAGTTCCATAGGATCAATCCCCAAGAAGAAGAAAGCAGGTAGATGCAAGAGATAAAATAAAATAAGAGAGCATTGGCTTAGGGGGACCTTCTTTAATAGTAGTAGTAGAAAACAATATTTACTCTCGAAAAGAGTGGTTTCTCAAGAAATGAAAGGTTTGCATCTTGGGTGAAATACCCTTATTTCATTTAAGATCTGAATTTGATTATTGTTAACACTAGAAAATCGTACAGTAGAAGACGACATCAATTAATGTCGAGCCCAAGGATTTACAGGACAAGAACACATTATGGAATCAAGAAGTATTTAAAATCTCTAAGGTTTTGAGAAAATCAGATTTGAACTAGTCATAAATGCTGAAATGCACACTTTATCCTTTAAGAAGAGTGCCTTCTGTGTGCCTCTTTTCCCAATAAGCACGCATTCTTGGAAATGGAAAAAATTCGCTTTCCGGGACCACACCAAGCAAAGGACAGTTACTCCTTATGTGAAAGCTGCCTAAGGATAGTCACTAGCACCTCCTTAGACATTATGTGAGCACACAATGGAATCACACCTCTCCCTTGGGTCACCATCCATCATGTACCAAGGGAGGGAAGGAGGATTTGAAGCTCACCTATATAAACCCACCAAGAGATGAAGAAATGGTGATCACAATGTTATGATGGCCAAATTTTCCAATGCAACACCAGAATTGTATGTGACCCGGAGTTGGAGCTAAAGAGGACTCTATAGTTGGCCACCCAACATCTTAGTCCACCACAACAGAGAGAGAGGGAGACTGAATCAGAGGCAGAGCTTGGAAGGCAACATCCTTGCATCGGGACCTAGAGCCATTGCCTAGGGGCCCTTTGGCAAGTGGGTAAAATTTCTTCTCCATTTCAAACATTTAATAAGAAGAGGCCATCAAGCCATCGTTTTCATTATTATCGTTTTGGACTCTCTATATAGCTTTTGTATATTTGTGTTCTTAGTTTTAGTTTAACCAGAGAATACTTCAGCATAATATTTTCATTAAGTTTTATTCTTTTGAGCTCCCCCACTTTCTGTCCGTTACCAATAGTTTAGAGAGTAGACCACACTCTCTAAGCTAGTTTGATTTCGTACACCCATGCGAACAATCCACCACAATAGGATTGGTGACTCCACTGACGTGTTCCAAGTTTATGTGGTTGTGCCATCTTTTGCAGGAAACCCTTTGTCTATGCTGGAGTGGAGCTAACAGTCCTCTGACCCATCTTGCAGTCCCTAGACTCACTGAAGTAGCAGAGTTAAAGAAGGAAGCTCCTAATATTTTACTTGCAGGATTTTTGCACACAGTTTCTCCTCACAGAGGCGCATTACGCACGTTCAGGACCAACCTGCGTGCAGAAAGGTGCACCTGTCATGGGTTTTTACACGCAAATTGCAGACAAATTTTTTCTCCCTATTTTCTACAATTTTTCTGCTTGTAAGTGTGTTGGGTAACCCCTAATGTATCTCCCAATACCTGTGTTGATACCCCACAGCTTCTAAGAACTCACTTTTTGTTTCTTTTTGTAGGCTTAGTTAGTTTTTCATTTAAGTTGGTTTTTGCAAAACGTGTTCACATAGTTTAAGTAGGGGGCGAATTAACCATTTCTTTCTGAAAAATTTATGTTTTTTCAAATTCTGGTATGCACACTTAGTTTAACTAGTCCAAGTAAGTGGCTCAGGACCACACATGCATAAGCTAGTGTAGAAATTGTTTAGTTTAAATTCAATTTTTGCATTTAGGAAATTGCGGGACTAGGATTGAATCACTAATTAGAGCAAGTAATCTCTGTTTTCTTTGCACCATTTGGTGACCCTAAAAAAGCATATGAACGCTCTACATTTGTGATTCACCATCTCCCTTTAGTTACTCACATAGATTAACTAGGAAGATTCGGAAGCGGCCCATTATCTGCAAATGCTTTCCATTTGGGCAAGGAACAACGTCACATAGTTTAACTAGGGGAATTTTGTAAAGGATCACCGATATCCATATGTTCAAATTATGAGATTTCTTAGCATACGCTCACACACATTCACCCAATAAGCAAAGAAATCCACCTAAAACTAACTTAAACCAACTCACTAAATTCTCCCCATAGGGGCCACAAGAGAATTTATAGATTAAGTTAGGATCAAGGGGGTAGGCATCCAATAAGCCGCCTTGATCACACTTCACATTGAAACATAGAAGTTTTGTATTTAGGGAGCTTTAAAATCCACCTATCAGCCCACGGAAAAGAAAACTCGAGCACGGCAGAGACCCAATTCAGAGGGGGTTAGGCTTAGGCGCAGTGTGTGCGGTATCAGTTGAGGCTACCTGACCTAGTTGATACCCGGTACTGTTAGCTAACTACCAAGAAGCCCAAGACTCGAATGATCATGTGGGATGGTGGTTCTTAGTGGCCAAAACTAGGGCATTCTTTATCCTATAGGTGACGGTGCAGGCAAGCGCCAGACCCTCTACCCTTACCTTGGTTGATTCTCTTCGGCCGACTAGGGGCATCACCAGCTCTTACGGGACATTGTGCCAGCACTCGCAAGAAATCCTCTCAAGGTCCAGTTACTTTTGAGTGTGTGAGGATGTAATAGGTCTTCTAGGATTTTGAGTATCATGCGCAAACAAACAAAACCATTTTTTGCTTGATTGATCACATAGATTAAGTTAAAGGGAAAATTCATTGCATTTTCGCTTTGTTTTATGTATGTGGCCATAAATTTTTCATGATCATAGACTCGATCCCCTCGAAAATTTTCCAAAACCTAGCCTATTCGACACCCAAACAGTTCCAACGAAACCTCGTAAGTCCAGGAATATTTTGGACCTCCCCCCATTATCGGGAGGGATTACAGGTCTTTCGCCATTTAGGCATCAAAGATAGAATGTTGCCACAATTTTTGGTTCATCCTTTCTTGGAGAAACATTATTTTGGAACCTTGGTCGGTCTCCCAACACCACACCGCACACCACTCCCCCTTTGTCCCCTTGGGGGTAGAGGAGTGCATCCCATACGGAAGCCAGCTAAATTCACAACAGGGTACGTCACAGACTAACCCTCGTTCTAACCATAACTTCGTGTCTTCACAAATTTCCATGGCATCAACCTCCCAGCCACCCTTCTTAGCGGCATTGAATCTACCCGATTTAACCAAGCTCACTAATGACCCCATCCCACACGACCCCAATTGACCTCCCATGCCCACAAAGCTCCCTTCAGACATACCAAAGTTTGAAGGCAAGTAAGAAAAAGACCCAGGTAATCATATAATGGAATTTCACCTATGGTGCTCATCGAATAACATCATCGACGATACTATTCAGTTGAGGCTATTTCAATGTACTCTTATGAGAGTGGCCGCGAAATGGTACGTGGAGCAACCTTCTACTTCACATGGAACCTTTAGCACCCTCGCCAGCACATTCCTCACATACTTTTAGTTGCCCATTCACCATGATTCGGGAATGGAATTACTAACTCATTTTAGAAAATCCCCCTCCATCCATATTTTAGAGCATCTCCATGAATGGAGGCGACGTCGCAGTTTATGCAAAGTTAAATTCGATGACCGAGTCCTTTTAGATTTATTCTTGAAAACTCTAACGGCAGAGATTTCAAAGGATGTGGCGCAACGCAACCCCACATCCAAAAAGGATGCAATCAGTAAATCCCAGCAGCTTGAACTAATCTATATGTAGTCAGGATACATCTACAATATCCTGCCTAACGCCCCGTGCCTGCAATATTATCAAGAATTTCTAGGTGTGTCTATCTATGCAGATGGACTTATTGGGTCAATGACCCAAGGGTACCTAGGCAGCAGCAGTCAAAATCCCGGTTACACACATGGCTCTACCTAGAACATGTCTCAACCGGATTTCAAAGTCATCATATGCAGCAACAAAATTTGATTAATAGGGCGCAAGCGTATCACCAAGGAGGACCTTATCCTCTGGCTGAGGGGACCCAGTCCGTAGGAAGAAAGATTGACGAAAGAGCTCCCCCCCAACAGCCAGGTGCAAACATGGGACAGCATTATGCTCAGTCCCAAGCACACAACCCACCTACGCAAAACAATGCACAGGTGAACTTTGTGTAGTCGTCCCAAAATCAACCACACCAGTATGATTAGGAGAACTACCCTCCTAACATGGTTAATAAAAAGACAAAAAACTAGCCCAAAGGGAACCCTGGACAGGGGGGTAGCAACCAACAGCACCCACTGCAGTCCCAGGCTGGAGGTAACTCCAAATGGAATCAGAACCAGGAGCCAAGCACTGCCCAAAGGCAAGGCAAAATACCACCTCTACGAACAAACCATTCTTGTTCAATATGTGGTGAGTACGGGCACTATACTCACCACTGTCCTGAACTCCCTGAGCTTGAAAGGTTGCGTAGTAACCAAGGACAAGGAGGATCTTCCCAACAAACTATTGTGATGCAAGAACCCTTCCCCCATCAAGGAATGGTCAGCACTCAGCAGCAAAACCCAGACGATTCTGGGAAAAGCAACCATGAAATTTACATGGTTGGGGAAGAAATGATTTTCCAAACTCGGAATAGTAGCTATGACACCCCACCAGACACCAACACATTAGGGGCTAGTACAAGCACGCCGACTGCACCTTTTACCATTCCAAAGATTCCTTCGGAACCATTGCCAAAAATGGTAAAAGGGCCCAATAGGCGAGTAGGTAACTACTCCAAAGCAGCCCACAATTTTAGCATCGTAGACGATTTAGCTTAGTCACCTGCTGCTATGTCTGCATCGGAAGTACTGCAGTCATGCCCAAAGCAATAGAAAGCCCTACTTTCCACATTAGGCATTGTCAACCCCGCTGATATGCGCATGATGGCTTTTGACTTAGACAAAGCCACCCTTAGGCTTCCCTCCATGCTCGCCTTCAAGATACCAGTATCAGTATAGAATATCACTATTCACCGATGTGTCATTGACGAGGGTGCATCCACATGCATCATGTCAAAGAATGTATGGCAGAAGTTAGGATCCCCTGAACTCAAACCTTCTGTCATCACACTCAGAGCATACGATGGTCATCCCTCGACCCCTTCGGCCTCTTCCAAAATGTACCGGTCTACTTAGCTGGCAAGATGGTCCACATAGAAATTGAAGTCTTGGATGCTCACTTGGATTGCAATATACTCCTTGGGTGGAGTTACATGTATGCCATGTCTACCATAGCATCCTCCATCTTCTGCATCATGATGTTCCCCCACGAGGATCGAATCATTATGGTAGACTAGCTGACGCATAGTGAAAAGCGTCCCTTGACCAACACGGATGTCATTCTACCCGACATAGGTACAACCGCAGATGGTCTTTCACGGTATCAAGAATATGGCCCTAGCCAATTCAAACCATCATCTGTACTAGAGTCATTCCTAGGAGATCCCCCCATTATCCCTGAGGTATCACCCGATGCCGCATGGGCCCCAGTATGCATGATGTACACATCAAGCATTGAGGTTAGTCAGGACATGGACTCAAGTATTAATGACACCGAGGCATCGGCCACAGCAACCTCTCTAGTGTACGCCGCCTCCCAAAACCCTTTCCTCTACCCACCTCTTGGCTTCATCTCCTAGCAGGTTTTGGCAACACTGATGGTACCCAACATATCATTGGCATTCCCAGTTTGGTACCTCATATGCCCTTCAGGAACAGGAGCTACCAGCATTACCGCATTTGGGTTAAAGCCCCCCAGTCCCGAGGAGCCCAGCCTACCCAAGCAACGGTCGAAACCACCCCCGCAAGGGAAATTCCCATTTTGAAACCAGTTACCACGGCCAAGAAAATCGCCAAGAGAGGAAAGAAAGCGGCGACCCCCACCATGTAAAGGGAGTCATCATCCTGCGCTATATGTGATGTCATAGGACACCCTACCCACATATTTCCAGAGTTGGACAAGTTAAAACCACTCCTCGGCTCCAAAGTAGGCACCTCGACATTGCGTTCCCATAAAAAGGAACCTACCACAAAAATAAATGCAAACCGCTGCGTACCAATCA
Organism: Pinus albicaulis; assembly: GCA_034641835.2. Taxonomy (NCBI): domain Eukaryota; kingdom Viridiplantae; phylum Streptophyta; class Pinopsida; order Pinales; family Pinaceae; genus Pinus; species Pinus albicaulis. The sequence continues at coordinate 1,936,659,864 of CM076578.1, forward strand.
CGCATGCGCTCTCTGTGACACTTATGGGAATTATACCCACCATTGTCCAGAAATACCACGATATAGGAACACCTTACACGTGGTCGAGCGATCCTATCAAGAGGAACCCTCCGTTCAATCTTTCGGAGATGAACCTCATGTCGTCCTGTACATGCAGGAGGAACGACACTCACCAGAAGCACAACCATTTGTCCTTCCTTCCCCAAGACACCATACACAAAACAAGGACAAGGGAACATGGTTGCCTCATCCTCTTGAGTTAGAAATGGTGTCGATTACTGTAGATGGTTTGATCAAGTCTTTAACCCAAGGTCACCTAGGTAGCAGTAATTTGTATTCGGGGAGTTAGCATGCGCGTCGATTACTGCAGACGGTTTGATCATGTCTTTGACCCAAGGTCACCTAGGAAGTAGTAATCTGTATTCGGGGAGTTATCATGCACGTCTATTACTGCAGATGGTTTTATCAATTATTTGACCCAAGGTCACCTAGGCAGCAGTAATCTGTATTCGGGGAGTTACCAGGTGCGTCGTCTACTGCAGATGGTTTGATACGGGTCTTTGACCCAAGATCACCTAGGTAGCAGTAGCACCCATGATACTCAAAAATTTACCCAGGTAGGTAGATTCTGCAGACGACTTGATCGGGTCTTTGACCCAAGATCACCTAAGCAGCAGTATTACCATGCGCATCGATTCTATAGATGGCTTGATTGGGTATTTTTCCCAAGATCACCTAGGCAGAAATAGCACCATGCACGTCGATTTTGCAGATGGTTCGATCGAGTCTTTGGCCCAAGGACACCTAGGCAGAAGTAATCAATACCCTGGATACTCATACAATTCTACTTAGAACGTATCACAACCTAGCTATCATGAAAGTCACCCCGGCACTCATATACCAACCAGCGACAAGGGAACCGATATCGTCCATTCCCCGCACAGAATGGACCAATGGCACAACGTAACACACCAGTCAATCTAGTGCAACCCTTCCTAGGCTCATCAACAACCATACAACCAAGAGAATTATGACAATCCTTCAAATGCTGCAAAAAGAAGCTGAGGAACAAACAAAAGGGAGATCCTGGACAGGGGGAAGTAACTGGCAAACGCCCCCCCTGATCTCAGTCTAGGGGCAACCCCAACTGAAATCAAAACTAGGACCCAAGTAACAACTCCCAAGGAAAAATTGGAGCTTAGAGTATCTGATCACCAGACCAAAAGCAGCATTGTGATCAGCACTCCATAACAAACAGAGGCGATGCCACACATTCGCACTCCTAAAAAAATAATTTGTTAGTGCTGGCAGGTATGCACCCTCCCATATTCCTTTTTTAAATCTCATGCCTTTCGATAATGTTTGATGAAAATAATATGCTTTCACTTGAGGTAGTTGTTTTTGCAGGAAGAACCTACAAACTACTTACAACACCATCCACTGAAGGATCTGGAGCAGGTATCATTCTACCCCCAGCATGATAGAGTCCCACAGTACTTTTCATATCCTGACAACATTTCTCCATCATAAATAAGCCATAGGGTCCTCATAACTGACCACGTTTATCGTCACCCCACCCTACATATGATAAACATCTGTGTTGGTCAGTAGAGACTCCCCTCCATGGTGATCGTCATCCAAAGTAGACCATACATCACCCCAAAAGTGACACCATGGCCATACCATCTTAGTCTAGGAAGCACCTCATGCCTAGCCATTTATCATGCATAAGGTCAATTTTACCATTCAAACTCAACCCCCTTTCCCGGATGACCAGGTTGAACAAGCAGATTGAAAGCACACCTCCGTGCACCGCATTTGGCCCGCCATACCTCCATCAGCATAATCCCATCTGCGACATATTCTGCTTCATCAACCCCACACATGAGACCAACTAATGGGACCCCCACACCCAAAAAAACACCATCCTCACACCTACAGTGAGCGACCCCTTTTCATGTTTTGGGGTACCCGTCTCTGTGTTTTGTACAAACCAAACCTCATTATATTATTCTTTTGGTAAGTGTACAAATACCGCAAATGATGCCCTTCGCCACTTCGCCCTCATATTTCACCTTTTCTCCCATGGCAGAAGTCCCTCATTCCCCTTGGTCGAAGTATTTCACTCCCCCCATGCACGCACCATCACGACATTCATAGCTGGTTCACACCTTCCCTGGAAGTCCTACCGACTCCAGGGAATTTTCCCTTCAGAAATAACTATGACTGCCGCCAAGCTGCTCAAGTGTACTTCGACCTCAGGCCACTGAATCCCCATCATCCGTTTTCAGTCACCTCTCACCAACATGCCTATGTTAAAATCATCACATCTCAGTCACCGACCCCTCAGTTCGGTGACCCATGGTTCGGTTAAGGCTTCCTTTTTGTTGACCTCAACACATATTTTCCAAAAAGGAAGCGGTACCTTGGATAACCCCTCCCCAGGCAAAGGGGTATCCTTGGGTGGCACTGTGGGAGACATCATTGTCCACATATGTCATCGATCCTCCTGACATTTGACTACAGTAAAATCTCTCATGTCACGATGGTATCGTACCTTACAACCATTGCACTTTGATCAAGATCCGTCGAAGACTCGTGCCTTCATAAGCATCTCTGACAACAATTCTTACATGGGAAGGTCCCTGCCAGTACATATGCATACATGGCACAGTGATATGCCATACCAGGATTACGCATATGGGTACTACATTCCACCTATCTTCAAATAAAAAAATGCCCCTGAGGGTGTCAACAGTCGTCGTCAACAACCACTAGCATCACTACCATAGTAGTGGCACAGACAGCACATGTATCTTTCAATTTTGCTTAACTAGCCATAGCATCACGAGCATGGGACATTCCCACCTTGTTTCCACCTATCATCAAAGAAAAAAATGCCCCTGAGGGCGTCAACAGTCATCATCAACAACCACTAGCATCACTACCACAGTAGTGGCACAGACAGCACATATATCTTTCAATTTTGTTTAACTAGCCATAGCATCGCGAGCATGGGACATGCCCACCTTGTTGAAATTTTGTAAATATGTTGTATATTTTGTTTGCTTGCAGGGGGGTCCTTTAGGCCATGCTTATCTTGGAAATGGTGCAAGGTGTTGTTAATTCCAAAATACACGCAGACCTCTCTCTCTCTCTCTCTCTGTGCGTACGATACAGAAAAGAAACTATAATGTATTTCGGCTATACAGTTCTTCCTAGACCTCACACATTAGGGGGAAACTGTTAACACTGGAAAATTGTACAGAAAAAGATGACAACAATTAATGTCAAGCCCAAGGATTTACCAGACAGGAACACATTATGGAATCAAGAAGTATTTAAAATCTCTAAGGTTTTGAGAAAATTAGGTTTGAACTAGTCATAAATGCCGAAATGCGCGCTTTATCCTTTGAGAAGAGCGCCTTTTGCGCGCCTTTTTTCCCGATAAACACGCATTCCTGGAAATGGAAAAAAGTCGCTTTCCGGGACCACACCAAGAAAAGGACAGTTACTTCTTATGTGAAAGCCACCTAAGGACAACCACTAGCACCTCCTTAGACATTATGTGAGCACACAAAATAATATTTGACCACACAATGGAATCACACCTCTCCCTTGGGTCACCATCCATCATGTACCAAGGGAGGGAAGGAGAATTTGAAGCTCACCTATATAAACCCACCAAGAGATGAAGAAATGGTGATCACGGTGTTATGCTGGCCAAAGTTGCCGAAGCAACACCAGCATTGTGTGTGACCCGGAGCTGGAGCTAAAGAGGACTCGATAGTTGGCCACTCAACATCTTTGTCCACCACAGTAGAGAGAGAGAGGTAGACTGAATCAGAGGCAAATCTTGGAAGGAAACATCCTTGCATCGGAACCTAGAGCCATTACCTATGGGCTCTTTGGCAAGTGGGTAAAATTTCTTCTCCATTTCAAACGTTTAATAAGAAGAGGCCATCGAGCCATCGTTTGCATTATTATCATTTTGGACTCTCTATATAGCTTCTGTATATTTGTGTTTTTAGTTTTATTTTAACCAGAGCACACTTCAGCATACTATTTCCATTAAGTTTTATGCTTTTGAGCTCCCCCACTTTCTGCCTATTACCAATAGTTTAGAGAGTAGACCACACTCTCTAAGCTAGTGCGATTTTGTACACCCGTGCGAACAATCCACCAAAACAATTATGACTAGAAATTTAGGTTTCATGAACACAATTGGATCAAGATTTATGGTTCCTTAACTATCATTTGGCATCACTATATCAATTGGTAGTCTTTGGTTCAATTGGAGTAACCTTTTATATAAATAGGAATCTCCTTTTGAGAATAAGTCATAAGAGTTTTCCTAGTGCTTTCTTCAATTGTTATCAAGTCATTGGTACAATTGGTATTATCAAGAACCAGTCCCTATTGATGGATGTATGATCTCTAGGGGAGATAAATTTATGGTCTATTTTCTCAAGGAAAGTGAGCACAATCACTCAACAACAACATTGAAGAGTAAGCTTAAATGCATCATTAATTGTGGAATTTTCAACAACAACAATACTATTTGCATTGTTAAATTGATATAAAAAAAAATTAATTGGTAAAAAATATGCATTGGCAGAGAGATTTTTTAGCCAGTAGTCACAATGTGTCTAGAACTAGATGATCATTCAAATAAGAGGAAGTATACATTCAAGGAGAGGATATCATGAATACCCAGTTCTCTTGAAGTGGAGGAGAAGCTACAAAAAAACACAAGGACATTATTTGTTAATGTTTGGTTTTGCAGGTGTCTTGTTTACGATATTTGTAGCTGAGTTTGGATGGCATACTTTAATTTTTTCATCAAAGAGATATCAACCCTTGAGAAAAGAAGTCTACAAAGAAGAGTGCACATTAGTATCCATACCATCAAACATTAATTGAAAGGGGGAGGAAAAGTAATTTGTACCTCTTTTCCATTGATGTCAAAGGAAGAGAGTAATTTTTTGGTGGCCCAAGCAAGGGAAATAAAATCCAATGATTTTCATTGAGGTAAAACCATCAGTCACAAGGGAGAAATATTCTTCATTAGATGTTACATAAAGAGTGGCCATCAATGTGGAGTAATGAGGTGTTTTCATCAATTCCAAAAGGGGATATTATCTATTGGGAAACATTAAGTGGAAGTTTGGGAATGGTGTGGGGGTTGAGATTAGTCTTGATCCAATCCACAAATTAATTGATGACCATACAATATTTGATAAGCTTATAAAAAAAAATCCATAATTAGGTATTTACTATATTAATCAGATTCAGGTAAATATTGGCCTTCTCTCGGCATGGGACACTTCTTTGGAACTTTGTCTTTATGGAGAGTTATCTACATACTGGGATAGGTATGTGCAAAACATCTCTTTGGTTAGTAATATTTTAACTATGTTAGCACTCTGTAATTCCTCCAAGATGAGGAGAGGAACTCGGAGGTAACAAAAAAATTCTTAGAAGCTGGAATCTAGCCTTTCCAACTTTATAGATGGCTCTCTCTATCCAAAATTTTCAATCACTTAGATCTTAGGCTAGGTATGGTTCTCATAGGGATATGAGTTTTAAAGGTTTTGTTGGCAGGGGAGAATATAGATCTATTAGGCATGGAGTCATATCAAGTTGATTGCTTTTATAGTGATAGGATGAATAGATGAGGGGTCTTCTACAGGCAAAAGATAGGAAATCCTGACGGTGTTATAAAATTAATTTGTTGTATAAGGGTGAGTGGAATAATGGTGGTGTTAGGCCCCTATAATTTTTTGACAAGCAAATAGGGGGCTACAAAGTTTTTGATCCTTCAAGGAATGCATTTCCCTTGAAAACACACCATCCTTGAAGTATTTTTATGCCCTTTATCCTTTGATAAATCCTCACTACTGTTTCATAAGTCAATAAGCCCCTCTGTTGTGAAGAATAATACCCAAAGGCCTTTTCTTCTTATTTCATCCTCTCTTAGCCTCTGTTTTCCTCTCCTTTTCCCTCCCTTAATTCCTCTAAATCATCCCAAATCCCTCCTAAGCCTCGCAAATACCCTTTGTTTGGCCAAGTAACCCCTTTTCCCCTCTACCGTTGCCCTCTTTGGTCTCAAAATACATGAAAATTGGGCCAAAATTGCCCCTTTTTCATATGCAAGCTTAGCCCCTTTTGGCTAGCCCCTGCAAGCTATTTCTCCACATGACTCGGGCGCTGAAACCAAGCGCTGGCCCTTGACGCGCTTATCATATCAATGGTCGGGTGCAATACCAACCGTCGATCAACACCAATCCGATGGTCTATGCTTTCCCTATAATGCACACGCATTCCCCAATCATTCCCCGATCGCGTAATAGCTGCTAATCTGATCCGCAGATCAACGGCCCACAATCCAGCCATCCCAGTGGTCCCCGTGATCGCGCCCCGTACAAAACCGGTGGTCTTTATCGCACCGCTTTTGAAAGGAAGGCGATTCTCTCGTTCGACAGCGATCATCATTACCGAATGACATGTGGCTGCAAGAATTTTTCAATACCATTTTCCCCGGGCGTTAAAGGCCGACTGCGGGCCCGGCACGATATGCGCGTACGTCGTCCGATCTCAGGCTACCTCATCGAACGGTGATCGCACCCCCAAGATGCTCGGGGGATATTCCAAGGCGAACATGACCCCTGGCCCACCATCCATCGCCCTCTGATGCGATCACAACCGTCGATCTCCTCCTAAGATCGAACGGTCTGGATTAAATTCTCGTCCCCACCATTTACCGGGTCCCACTGCCTAGGTTCCGCGCCACATTTTTCATCACGTTTTCCCATTTTCTTGGTATTTCTCCCACTTCCAAAAGTATTCCCACTGTTTAACCTCCATCGTCGATCATCACCATCCCAGCCGATCGGACGGCCCATATTCATTCTTCCGCCCAGCCTCTGTTCCCACTGTGCGCCACCTGTCCTCTAGGCCTTCACCACGTGTCTTCCACCACCCTTGATTTTGTAATTGGTTTATTTCATTGATTGCAGGTTTTTCAAAGAAGAAATTTTCACTCTGCCTCCATAATCACAGCACACTGTGATTCTGAAACACAGCAGAGGTAGGATTACAGGGATTCTAGCCTTTTAATTGCACATTCAGCGCTTGATCCCGCGTTCATAGGACGAAGACGTAGGTTGAAGACTAAGGGCTCAGAAAATGAGATACCATCATCACCATCAGCAGAACGTTCTTTCCCATGAAAGTACGAAATGTCCATACTGTTTTCATTCTATACCGTGTTCCAGAGGAGATCTCTGCCCTGACAACAGTCCTGGTGCTACCAGAAGCATTGGTTACACAGTATGGCAGACCCCAGAATCATTGTTCTACCTTTGTTTAAGTCACCAGAGTACCACAAGTACTGCAGCCGAGGATACATCAAAGACATACCTGGAGTAAATTTCAGCCTGTCAGAGACCACTCTCTCACCCAAAGAGTACAGACATTCGATGCATAGACATTAAAATAGAATGGGTTTCAACCCACTGCTCCTACTCTATTTAATGTTTCATTTAGTGTTTCATCTACCTCCTCTGCCTCTCTTTCTGATATAAAAACTCATGAGAAAGCATTGTAAAGGTTGTTGATCGGATATCTTTGAATTGTAAGTTGTTTCTCATGAGACATAGTTCTCTGTGTAAAGTTGTAAGATAGGCTGAGGAAGATGTTTTCGGGCGGAATATCAAGTTGTTGGCAATGTTGTACATGACTAGTGTTGCTCTTTAATATGACAAGCACATTTCTTTGGATCCTGATTTAAAGCAGTGCTGATGTTTTTCTATCTTTGTCCTGGTTTCCCTTTGTAATTCATCATATTTCCTTTCTTCTGGCACACATCATAAATCTAGCATTGGATTTACCCTTGTTAGGTACCCTATGTTTCTGCTCTCCCTGCCTTCAATGTTTTCTGCTGTATGTGTTATTTGAGGATTGATTTCGAACTAATTTAACCAGTGTAGTGGCTAAATGTATACTTCTAGCTGATGTATGAATTAATGAATCTATTCTCAGATGTTCTTGTTAGGCTTTGATTAAATGAATTTGGATACTGGGAGTTCAGAACTCTACCTCTATCTCACTAGAGTCCTTTTCAAATGATTGACTCTTTCAAGTTCCCTCAAGCTGGATGCCAAAGCATTGAGAGTTCAAAGTCTCTCTCTGATCTCAGGTTTTCACCTTTGTGTTTAAATCTTTAATGTTTCCTTGTATGAATAGTTAACCTTTTAGGTCTTGGATCACAGGTTGTTCAATGGCATGTCCTGTCCCTGGGTCTGATTCCTGAAAGTTCACCTTGGAGGTTTTCTTTCTTTCACCTTCTCTCTTGTCTTTTCATGCCACACTATCATCTTTAATATCCAATGCTTTAGATGACTTGCCCAACTGAAAGCCTGCATATTGGATAGCAAGTAAACCCTTTCATGAATCCATTTCCCAATGGTCTCGAGTGTTCTCTGAGTTATCTCTCTTTGCCTAAAATCATCTTGGCTCATCCATGTCTTATATTTAACCCTTCTTTCCTGAATCCCAACAACCAAAAAAAACCAAACAAACAAACCTCGTGCCTATAACTAGCCTAATATCTTAACACTGAAGCTTCAAAGACATAAAACATTTGCTTATCCAAAGAGATCCCTCTCTAGACCCAGGAGGGCTAGATCCTGAGGTCTGAAAGTGGTTCTGATGTTGTCTCATATTTTGGTATTGCCAACTTGCCAAAACACGGGAACCCCAACATAATGGCGACTCCGCTGGGGAATTTCTGAGTGTTTTCCATCTTACTACATCACAAGAGCCTCAGAAAGCCAACAATCTCTGGTTAGGTTGGTGGTGAAACACTTCCACTTGAAATTCACTTTCTGCACCACTTGTTGTGTCTCTCCCACACTCTTAGACAGAGTCTGGAAAGGGCCAAACAGCCTCCAAATCTCACTCTCTTTCAGTGTGAAATATCTGGTAAAAGCCCTCCCAGTCCATCTCTGGTTAGAGTTTGTTGTGTTTTAAGGATACCCTTGAAAAGGGACATACATAAGCACTGTGGTGGCAGTGTACCTCCTAAAAACTTCCTAAATCTTCCACCTGGCGACTCCATAGTTCCTTGAAGATCAAAGACTCCACTGATGATCAGTAGGCCTGCTGATTATCTTGGTTTTACATAAAGACTCCACTCGGAGACCAGACTATATTACAACATCAACCATATTAAGAGTAACAAGTAGGATTAAGCTGCTTGATTCAAAGACAACATTTTGGCTTCAAGAGCCATTCATACAAGAGCTTACCCCGACCCAAATCCACCTGAAATAGTGGACAACCCCGAGAGCATTCTTAGTAAATCCCCTACGCTTAAAGGACCAACTATTTCCAGACACATCCATAGAGCTGACTTTGCACCAAAAGACTTTGCAGCTCTATCAGACCCACTTTGTGACCTAGACTCTCAAAACAGTTTACCTAGAACTAGGTCAATCAATGCTCTAGGCTAGCTAGACCTTGAGCTACTTGGTTCACCACCCCAAAGTGGTAAACACATTAGGGATAGAGATACCCCTCCATCTACACCTCCTGATATTCACATAATTCAAAACTTGGGACTCATTCATCCTAAATCAGCTCAACAGACTTCTGCTAGTCCTAGTATCCCTGTCATCCATATACGAGCTGCTCAAGCCAACCCTTTCCCTCATCAGAACACCATCATGGCAGCCTGGTATGCACCTCTGATGTTACCTCAGCCCCTAGTGCCCTTACCCAATGATTACCAATCAAAGATCCCACACTTCACTGCAAAAGAGTCCACCACAACTCAGCACCATGTAGACAGGATGGAAGATTCTTTTGACTACATGGAGATAGATGATGATACATTCAAAATGAGAGTCTTTTCCCAGAGCTTAGGAGGTGATGTGAAGAAATGGTTTAAGGGCCTACCTCCTAATAGCATCCAATATCTACCTTCATTATACCAAACCTTCATAAATAAATGGGAAGTCAAGACCAACCCTCTCCAAATCTTAGCAGAATACAAGAACCTAAAAAGAAACGCAAGAGAGAGTGTCCATGACTACTCTACAAGGTTTAACAGCGTTTATAACGCTCTTCCTCCATATATGAAACCTCCCCAAGGTATGGCTCTGGTGAAATACCCTGAAGGCTTTGATGCTGACATGGCCTACCAGCTTAGGGAGAGGGATTGCAACACATTGGAAGATATGCAAAGGGGGGAAGTGAGTGTGGAGGCTAACCTGATTGAGAAGAAAGCCAGAATGAGGGCTGAGAAAAGGGTGACATATAGGGATGACACTATAGCCTCCACATCTGACCCCAATTATGACCGTCTATCTAAAAACATGGAAAAGCTACAGTAAATGATGGAAAAAATGGTTGTCACAGTTAGTAATCAGAACATAAACCAAAATCATAACCAGAACCAGAAATTTAGAAGTAACAATACCACTCCCAATAGACAAAGAGAATCAGATCAACAAGTTATACCCCCATTTCAAGAGAATTTCCTTGATGAAGATGAAGGGATAATAGAAGAGTCTGAGGAGAACATAATAAATATGTTTGAAATAGATAACTCAATCCACAACTGTTCCACAGAAGAAGATCAACCCTCACCCTCATATTGGGATGAGGAAAGACTAGAATCTGAGGATTACAGACTTGGATTTGAAAATGCCATCATGCAAGTCAGAGAACAGTATGAACTTAGAAGCAAAAAGAGCCTAGACACTTCCAAACCAAAGGCTTCTGAGGTTACCATCAAGAAAAGACCTGAGAAAGCTTCTAAAGCAACTGCTGAAAGTAAAAAATCAGCAGCTGAGAGTTCTGGGAAGAACAAAGAAAAAGACAACCAAAACACTGATAAACAAAGTCAACCAACTAGCAGCACTAGCACTGCAGTTAGTGCTCCTAATAAAACAGTTCCTAATCCTGCACATAATGAAGATCAGCACACTGAACATGCCACTAAAGTAGTGGCTAACAAGACAGAGTTGAATATTACAAAGAGTCAATCCCTCTTCAATTTGGAGAGTGAGATCGCTAAAATTAAGATCTTTGTCCCGATCTCTGAGCTGGCCACTCAGGATGTATATAAAGGCTAAATTTTGAAAGCTTTAAATCTAGGGGAAGACAGTGACACTGTCAATCTGAGTGATGATCAACCAGCCCTTCTGTTCGGTCCAAAGATAGAGGGGAAGTTTCAGGAACGGGTAATACCTCCTTTTTATATCAGTCTCAATATCCATGATAAGATCCTTCACAATGCAATGCATGACTCTGGGGCCTCACACAACTTAATGCCTATGGTATTTATGGAAAGGTTAGGCCTAGAGATAACCCGACCCTACAAAGATCTATATTCATTTGACTCTAGCAGAGTAAAGTGCCTTGGCCTAATCAAAGACCTGTGTGTGAAATTAACCCAGATTCTAGCCAAGTGTATGGTCATGGATGTTGTAGTGGCAGATGTGCCACCTAAGTATGGCATGTTGCTATCGAGGTCATGGGGAGCCAAGCTGCAAGGCACAATGCAGATGGATGGGGCAGATGCCACCATCCTTGTCTTTAGCCAACTTAGGAGACTGTATAGAGAGGCACAAATGAAATTCCTGGTCAGCAACCCTGAAAAGCCTGAAAATTATCCTTTGTACTCTGTACGCACGGACCTGGACTCCTTTATCCTTTGCAACAATGAATCCTTGGGAGAGCCAAAACCAGAAAACAGAGGTGCAAGCAATGAGATGGAGCCCATAAATTTTAACATAATGGCCACTCTAGACTCAGAAGAAAACGAGGTTGAGACCTGTGGACAGTGCACTGAAAACAAAACTCTGATTCAACAAGAAACAGAAGGTAAACAACTGGCTAGTCACCCCTCACTAACTCATACACCACATGAAGAACGAAACCATCCACAGTCCAACGCAGACCCTGTAACACAACAGACCAGTGAAACCCACATTAGGGAGGAAAATTATGATAAGCCCGAGAATGATCCCCTATGGGAAATGAATTTTGATGGGTCGTGCACCAGGAGAACTGCAGGAGAAGGAGTGTGGGTACATAACACAGAGAGTGACTATGCAGAGAGTCATGCCTTCAACCTAAACTTCAAATGTACAAATAATATCGCAGAGTATGAGGCTCTTATCCTAGGCTTGAATCTATTGAAAAAATTAGGAGCCCGTAGGATAGCTGTGCACGGAGACTCTGAGCTAATCATAAAACAAGTGAATGGTGAATACACAGCGAAACACCCTAGGCTGAGAGCGTACAGGAATGACGCTATGGATTTATTGAAAACCTTTCTAGAATATGAACTAGTGTTTATTCCTAGGAGTCAGAATGTAATTGCAAATGGATTAGCTTGTATATCTAGTTCATATCACAAGCCTCCTAGCGATCAACAAATCATCATTCAGACAAATTTCATACCTACAGTACCTGATAATGAGAAATATTGGCAGGTTTTTGAAGGAGATAAGCAGATTGAGGACTTCCTGGTAGGCAGGAACGAGTTTGAATTTTCCGATCCAGACTCTAAGTCCAATGATAGCTGCCTAAGTGAAGAGCCCTCAGAGCCCTCAGATGAGGAAGAACCACCCTGTAACATATAAATGAACACTTTAAACGAACAAATTGTAAATCCAACCGAAGAATGTAACACTGCAAATAATGAGGAAATAGAGGTGCTACGGGAAAAAGATAAGAACATACCCCGAGGTCTGGCACCTTTAGAAGATCTTTTCGATTTTGATGATGTAGCGAAAAATCCCACCATAGAACACTCAGACTCTGATGTCGAGGAATGCAACATAGGCACTGAAGATAAGCCCAAGATGATCAAATTGGTTAAGTCTTTACCCGCAGACATGAAGAAGAAATATATTGACTTATTCAAGGAATTCATTGACGTGTTTGCCTAGAGCTACGAGGATTTGAAGGCCTACGACACAAACGTTATACAACACAAATTTCCTTTGAAAGAGAACTAAAAGCCCTTCAGACAGAAACTTCGCAGAATAAACCTGAAACAATTGCCTACAGTAGAAAAGGAGATAAAGAAGATGTAGGAGGCAGGAATAATAGTTCCTGTGAGGTTCTCTGATTGGGTTTCAAACCTTGTAGTTGTGAGAAAGAAAACAGGTGAGATCAGACTGTGCATAGATTTCAGGAACCTTAACAGAGCCTCACTTAAAGACAATTACCCCTTACCAAAGATGGAACATATCCTCCAGAGGGTAGTTGGATCTCCCTGTTAGATGGTTTTTCAGGTTACAACCAAGTTCTATTACTCCTAGAAGATCAACTCAAAACTGCTTTCACCACTCCATGGGGCACTTTTATGTACGTAAAGATGCCCTTTGGACTGATGAACGCTGGTGCAACTTTCCAACGAGCAATGGACATAACCTTTTCAGAGGAAATAGGACACTTCATTGTCATCTACCTGGATGACATAACAGTCTACTCCAAGACTGATGGGGAACACCTAAAACATCTGAGAAGAGTGTTTGAAAAATGTAGAAGGTTCGGTCTGTCATTGAATCCTAAAAATACTATATTTGGGCTGCAAGAAGGTAAGCTTCTCAGCCACATTATATCTGAGAAGGGAATTAGGATAGACCCACAAAGAGTTGAGGGAATACTACAAATCACACACCCAAGAAACATTAAAGAGTTACAGTCCTTCATTTGGAAAATTAACTTCTTAAGGAGGTTTATTCCCAACTTAGCTGAGCACCTCAAGAATATGACTAATATGCTGAAAAAGGGTGTGGGGGTTAAGTGGACTGTTGGGGCTAAAAAATATTTTGAATTGGTTAAACTGGCACTCACCCGGGCTCCTGTCCTAAGCAGCCCAGATTTCTCAAAATATTTCCTGATCTTTTCATTTTCCTCCGAGCATATAGTGGTTGCATTTTTACTGCAGAAAAATCTAGAGGGAATGGAACAGCCCATTGCTTTCTTCATCAAAGTTCTGAGGGATGCACCCTTGAAATACAACATAATGGAAAAACAGGTCTATGACCTAGTAAAGGCCTTGAAAGACTTTAGGGTGTACATACTGCATTCCCACACCATAGCCTACGTGCCAAACATAGTGGTTAAAGACATCTTGTCCCAAGATCCCGATGGAAAGAGGGGCAAATGGATTTTTGTTATCTTAGAATATGACCTTGAGATAAAACCCAAAAAACTGATCAAAGGTCAAGGCCTAGCTCAACTAATGGCTGAATCAAATTTACAAGCCCTTGACATAAACATGGTAGATGCCTTGGATGAGTAGGAAGGATTTCCTGATCCCACTGTTGAAAAGAAGTTTTAGAACTCTCCTTGGTATTTTGACATTTTGTATGTGCTCACAAACCTCAATGCCCCTCCTGAACTATCAAAAACTAAGGCCAGATTCCAGAAGCTAAAAGCTAGAAACTATTGCATACTGAATGAATTTTTATACTGGAAAAATACAAATGGCCTATTGCTTAAATTTTTACCTGAAACTGAGGTAGAGAGGATTAAATAGGAGTTCCATGCAGGAGAGTGTGGAGGCCACTTGAACTGGAAAGCCACTGCTAACAAAATACTCAGAGCTGGCTATTATTGGCCTACACTTTTCAATGACATCCATAAGCTGATAATTCCCTGCCATAAATGCCAGATCTTCGAAGGCAAAAGAAATCTCCTCCCTCTACCTTTACAACCCATCACTGTTGAAGGTCCCTTTATGCAATGGGGCCTAGATTTCATAGGAGAAATACACCCTACTTCTTCTGCACAACACAAGTGGATCCTTACAGCCACAGACTACTTCACAAAGTGGATAGAGGCCATACCCGCTAGGAATGCCATAGATTCTGTCATCATTAGGTTCCTAGAAGACCACATCCTCTCTCGGTTTGGCTGCCCAAGAAAAATAATCACTGATAATGCTGCTGCTTTTGGATCCAAGAAAATGGTTGATTTTTGTCATAGGTATCAAATAGCACTCGGTCATTCAACTACTTATTACCCACAAGGTAATGGGTTAGCTGAATCATCAAACAAGAGCTTGGTGACCATTATCAAAAAACTGCTTGAAGAGAATAAGAAGTCATGGCATAACAAGTTAGTGCATGCTTTGTGGGCTGACAGACTTACAATAAAGAAATCCATTGGCATGTCACCATACTAGCTTGTCTATGGAACAGAGGCAGTGTTTCCTACCACCCTTGGGGTACCAGTAATCAAACTTGTCCAAGAGATACAAACAGGAGAAGATAGCATGGTGAGGAGGATAAACCAAACAATTCATCTCCAGCAAACAAGGGAAGAGGTCTATAACAGAGCCCTGAAGGTTCAGGAAAATATAAAAAAGTTGTTCGATAAGAGAACCAAGGCTTCTGACTTCAAAATTGGAGATAAAGTTCTGAAGTGGGATTCAAGGAGAGAAGACAAAGGAAAGCATGGAAAATTTGATAGTTTGTGGCAGGGTCCATACATCATCCAGACCACTGTTGGCCCAAATGCCTTTTTCCTACAAGAGCTAGATGGTACAAATCTGTTTGGGGGTCCTGTCAATGGAAAGATGCTCAAACATTACTACTACTGATTTCCAATTTCCAGTTTCCATTTCCATTGTAAATACCATTGATGTGTTTTGTTGTCAAGAAAAAGAGAAAATGTTTCAAAAAAGAGAGAAAGAGAGGTTTAGACATGCTCAAAACATGAACCTCTGAAGTGCGGAGTGTGGCTCTAACATGATCAAAACCTGAGCCAAATTAAGTGCAGACAGCTGGTTCTAACATGCCCAAAATATGAACCAGCAAATAAGGAAGAAGAGTCAGCTCTAACAAGCCCAAAACCAGAGCTGAAGTCAAGAAGAAAGTGACTCTAACAAGCTCAAAACTTGAGTCACACAGAAGGAAGGATGCTTCAAAGTTTCAGATTTCAAGCCTTCAAGATTTTGTTTTCAATTTTCTGCAAAATTTCAGTCCAAAGAGCAGTTTTGGCTTACGCCTTAGATTCACATCAAACTAGACTGTCTAATCCTAGTTTGACTGTTTTAAATTTCCGCTGTAGAATGTAGAGAAGAAATCTGCTGGATAGTTTAATCCCAGCAGATATTAGATTAGGTAGAGAAACATGTGAGGCCAACAGTTTAACCCGGTCTCATGGAGCAATAAGGGTAGAAATAGAATAGGTTTATTTTCCTGTTTGTAAAAAAAAATTGATGATGTAAAGGGTCTGCTAATCCAAATGCACCCTGAAGAAAAAATTATAGAACTATAGTCTGGGTAGGTAGTTGTTTGGGAGAATTTTACTGTTGATATGATGTCTTCATGATTTATGGCAGCTGGTCCGAAAATAAAATGGATGGTACAAGCTTCAGGCATCTGGTCTACACCAAAGATCATTTTCTGAATTCTTGACTCCTTCAGGAAGAAGCCATCCCCATGTGGAGCCACTGTTAGCCCCCTATAATTTCTTGACAAGCAAACACGGGGCTAAAAAGTTTTTGAGCCTTCAAGGAATGCATTTCCCCTGAAAACACACCATCCTTGAAGTCTTTTTATGCCCTTTATCCTTTGATAAACCCTCACTACTGTTTCATAAGTCAATAAGCCCCTCTGTTGTGAAGAAGAATACCCAAAGGCCTTTTCTTCTTATTTCATCCTCTCTTAGCCTCTGTTTTCCTCTCCTTTTCGCACTCTTAATTCCTCTAAATCATCCCAAATCCCTCCTAAGCCTCGCAAATACCCTTTGTTTGGCCAATTAACCCCTTTTCCTTTCTACCGTTGCCCTCTTTGGTCTCAAAATACATGAAAATTGGGCCAAAATTGCCCCTTTGTCATATGCAGGCTTAGCCCCTTTCAGCCAGCCCCTGCAAGCCATTTCTCCACATGACTCGGGCGCTGAAACCAAGCACTGGCCCATGACGTGCTTATCATATCAATGGTCGGGTGCAATACCAGCCGTAGATCAACACCAATCCGACGATCCGCGCTTTCCCTACAATGCACACGCGTTCCCCGTTCATTCCCCGATCGCATAACAGCCATCGATCTGATCCATAGATCAACGGCCCACAATCCAGCCATCCTGGTGGTCCCCGCGATCACACCCCATACAAAATCGGCGGTCTTTATCGCACCGCTTTTGAAAGGAAGGTGGTTTTTCTCATTCGACAGTGATCATCGTTATCGAATGACACGTGGCTACAAGCGGTTTTCAATACCATTTTCCCGAGGCGTTAAAGGCCGACTATGGGCCCAGCGCGATATGCACGTACGTCTTCCAATCTGGGGCTGCCTCATCGGATGGTGATCGCGCCCTCAAGATGCTCGAGGGATAGTCCAAGGCGAACATGACCCCTGGCCCACCATCCATCGCCCTCCGATGCGATCACATCCGTCGATCTCCTCCTGAGATCGGATGGTCCGGATTTAACCAAAAATGAAGACATACATTCATAGTATGGAAATTACAAGAGGCAAACTGATAACATAATAAATCACATCACCATTTAGAGCTGACACGGGAATCCCTGCAAAGTCACCCCTTTGTATTTTTCATTCACTGGAGATTATTAAAAAAATACAATGCAAATAGTGTCTCTTCTTCTAAACCCTGACCAACCCTTTGCTTCATCACAATTACAACATAAATATATCAAAAGAAATAAGTTCCTACCTCTAGGAACTAAATTTCCTGAAGGGATTTATGTTTCTACCTAATGCAGTGAATATAGAACTGTTTTTCTGAAAATTGGGAACAATTTAACCAAGGATTTTTCAAGAAAATTTACATTAAATACAAAATCTATATCGAGCTTGAAGGTCCTTATATGCCTTGAAATATTAACCATGAGCATAAAAATAAATTACATGAAGTTTTGACATGAAATTATTGGTCAAAATGCTGACTGTGTGGAAGCGTAGAGTTGTTGTTGCACAATCTCCTAGTTCAACAGAAATGTAGAAGAGAAGCACAATGAATCGATGGTTTATGTAACTCTGGTTACTCCTTGAGTTGCTTTATGACTGGTACACGTATGAAATGGTCTGGACATCAACGAATTCCCCTCTAGAAGCCTTCTTTCATCATGTAAATCTCTCAACTTTCAAAATTCCACCTATAGCAAAAACGCAATGAAACCTATCCTCCATGGTTCGTTTGGGAACATTCACTACTTCAAGAGAAAAATGAAACTTTTTTCCCTTCTTCTTTTCTATTGAATGAACTGAAACTGAGGTCATTTTTACTAAACTTTTAACTGGTGATTGTATGTCACTTTCCACTGATGATGGTGTATCCTTCCTACTCAAAGAACTAGTTGGTAAGTCAACTGACAACTTTGAATAATCAATAATTGACTGCCATGATTGATTTCTCCTATTTAGTTCCTCCAACACCAACAATTTAGTTAAATAAAGTGGAAAAGACTAGGTTATACTTGGCTTTTCTTACCTTGCACCTTTTCTTCCATCTTGCTAAGACTTCTAAACAAATAAAAGGGAAGATTCAAAGGGATCTTCCGAGTGAAGTGCATTAAAAGTATGAAATGGTATTGATGCATCCTCCCAAATCTGCCCTCATCTATAAAGTATCTAGGGATTTCCTTCAAAATTTTGTTTTAGGGCTCAAGCAAGTATTATCTAGGTACAATGGCTCCATACCCTTTGTTTTTGTATTCGGGTTTCAAGAAATATTTATAATTGGCTATGTCAAGAGGCATGCCCTTGAAACACTGCTCTCCTTGTAGAGGAATATCTATGGAAACTGAGACAGTGACACCTGACACTAGAAAATTGAGCCCTCCAACCTTAACATCTAATCCAATGAAGCTCAAGGAAAATTCTTTGGTGAGATGTAAATTATACCCCTGGATCTTCTCACAAAATCTAATGCAACCATCTTGTTCAAAGGCAGCTCTAATTGATGGATCTTAGTTTATAAAAGTGAGGTATTGAGGTTCAAATCTCACAATATCACATCCCTTGTGATTTTTCCTATCTGGTGTTGTCATGATTTTCATGACAAATATGAATTCCAAGGTTCCTTGGATACAAATTTGTGTATATCAATTAAGCGCAACACTTGAGGTAACAATGATGAAATGGAGCTTATATTAAGGTGTTATGACAATTTAGAATGAAAACTATACATGGAAAACTCAAACAACACAACTCATCTCCCAAACCCAAAACAATAACTAGTGTTTTCTTGGTCACAATTCGAGAATTATAAACATAGGCGGAGTGCCAAAAGCAAAGTGTGTGGGAAAAAAATGCTTCTTGACCTCTGAGGAGGGAAATGACCAAGTATGAAGTTTCAAATCACTTGAATGATATGTCAGGCTTCAATATCAAGGTGGAAAACAAATTGTAGGTGTTTGGCGGGGGTAAGAACATGATAACGCAACACAAAGGCAAAGTGTAGCGTATTCTCCAGGAAACACAAAGACCTAATAATTTAGAAGTTTGCAGGGTTTCAATGGAATTCCTTAGAACATGAGAGTAATTTCAATGACATGCAAAACAAAGGCTTCAATAAAATGAATAATTAGCACCTGGATAAACAATTTGACCACTTACTTGGAAAACGCAACACCTATTTTTGAGCACAACACCTATCTATGAGCGCAGCGCCTCCCTTGCTTCCTTTGTCCAATGAACCTTAAGTGATTCTTAGTGAGCTCTCGATGGAAAAATGAATGGATTTATGGTATTTCAGAGGTTAACTGAGAATTTGAACTCCCAAGGTGGCTAAATACAAATTTCAAAGGCAATGGTTACAATCTTGAAGCTCAATCATAAAAACGCAACAATTGTCAGAAGCACAACGTTATCCTCCTAAATATTGTACCAATGAGATGTCATGGAACATTTTTTTTGACATTCTAATTGACCAAATTGACCCTACAAATTTGTGCCAATGATGATAAGACATGACACCATGACCTCACCCATGATTATGAATTAGATATGATCCTAGACTTAACTTAACTCAACCTATTAGGATATTAATGAATAATTTCATGATCCCTCACACACTTTGACATAATTACATTAAATAATGAAAATTTTACTCTATATTAAGACCAATAGCTTGATATCTACGAGATCATATCCTAACCTTTACACATTTTCCAAAATAATTTGAAAGAAAAAACTTGTTTTCTGACTACTATAATTATAGAGTACTAACATTGGCTCCAATGGGGATGGAATCCTCCCTGTGAGGTGCCAAGAACATCATAGACCATATGCCTGACCATTAGGCTTATTGAATCCTTATCTTGACTAAAAAATGACTCAAAACCAACTCGAAATTGACTCATGACTGATTACATTATGAAAAATGGCAGCAAGCCATCAAAATCTCAGGGCCTTTTCTTCGGGCTTCAAATTTTGATGACAACTTCCAACAGCTGCAGTACTGAAAATTTAATGGCTATATACAATGAATTTATCAAAATAAAATTAATTTCAAGTGAAATAATGCTTGAGAAACCTACCATTTACAGGCCCTCTAGCAAGAAATTCTCTTATCAAATCTTGCAGCAAGTATGCATTGCTCCCAGGAAATGCTGCAATTTTGAGTGGTCCCTTCCAAAGGTTTTCAAATTTTCCATTTTTTCCTTTGTCTCATTTATGGCCTCCCACTTTAAGTCACCAGCTTGAAAATATTAAGCCTTTTTCCTCTGATCAAAAATCTTATCTATTTTATCCTAAATTTCCTGTGTTGTTGTACACCTCCTCTATTGTTTGTTGCAATTGAATTATCTGATTTATTCTCCTTTGTAAATCATTTGGTTCTACATCCACTTCCTGCAACAAATTCATTACTGGAATTCCTAAGGAAGAAGGGAAAACAACATCTATTCCATACACTAGTTGGAAAGGTGACATATCAATTGACTTTTTAGTATTCACCTTATCAGCCCACAATGCATAAATTAACTTCTTGTGCCATGTTTTATTATTTTATTGCAGCAATTTCTTTATAACATTCACCAAAATATTGTTAGAAGACTCAGCTAGAACATTATCTTATGGGTAATATGAAGTGGATTGACTGAGTACAATACGATACTTATGACAAAATTCAACCATTTTATTGGACTTGAAAGCAACAACATTGTCTATGATTATTCTATGAGGAAAATCAAATCTCGAGAGAATATTACCTTCCAGAAATGGAATGATGACTGTGTCTATTGCCTGCCTGGTTAGTATTACTTCTATCCACTTTGTAAAATAATCTGTGGTTGTGAGAATCCATTTATGCTGACCTAGAGATGATGGATGGATTTCCCCAATGAAATCCAAACCCCACTACTAGAAAGGTACTTCAATTTCAATTGGTTTCAAGGGTAAGGGTAAGAGCTTTCTTTTTCCTTCAAAAATTTGGCATTCATGGCAGCTTGATACCCTTTTGTAAACATCAACAAATAATGTTAGCCAGTAAAAACCAACCCTCAAAATATTATTAGCTATAGCTTTCCAAAAATGGTGACCTCCACAATCTCCTTTGTGAAATTCCTCTATAACCTTTTGTGCCTCATCCTCTAGTAAACAATTTAACAATACACCTCTTGAAACTTTCCAAAAGAGAAGCTGATTCAAAATGCAGAATTTTACAACCCTAAATTTCAAAAACCTTGCTTTAGTTTTGGACAAATTTGGAGGAGCCTTTAAATGTTGCAAAACATAAACTATATCAACATACCATGGAGAATAAAGAAACATTTCAGATACCTGTTGAGAAGATTCCGCACTGTTGTCATCAGAAAAACCAGTTAAGAAATTTATTTCCAATACACTCAAATTTGAATCTTCCATCAATTTTTCCAATCCTTGACCCTTTATCAGCTTGTTAGGCTTGATTTCCATATCATACTCTAGAATTTCTGTTATCCATCTTCCTCTTCTACCTTCAGGATCAGGCTGAGTTAGAATGTCTTTCACAACACCATTTGGTACATTGGTAATCACATGTGAATGAAGCACATAAACTCTAGAATCTTTCAAAACTTTAACCAATGCATATGCCTACTTCTCCATAATATTATATTTAAGGGAAGAATATCTCAAACCTCTGCTAAAGAAGGCTATGGGCCGCTCATTTCCTTTCTGATTTTTCTAAATAAGGACTACTGCAATTATATGTTCATATGCAAAAGAGAAAATGATCAAAATTTTAGCATAATTTGGACTTGCTAAAATAGGAGCACTAGCCAAGGCTTATTTTACCTCATCAATTGATTTATTTGTTTCAATAATCCATTTTATTTCACTTTCCTTCATCAACATATTAGTCAAAAATCTAATAATTTCTACTAAATTAGGAATGAACCTTCTCAAAAAATTAGCTTGGCCCAAAAATGACCATATCTCCTTCTTATTCCTTGGAATGCCAATTTTCTGAATTGCAACCACCTTGTTTGGATCAATTTTTATTCCATCCTTTGAGATAATATGGCCTAGCAATTTTCTCTCCTCCATTGCAAAATGTGACTTATTTGGGTTTAGGGATATGCCATACTTCCTGCACTTCTCAAAAACTTGTCTTAAATGCTTCAAATGATCAAAATCAGAATCTGAAAATATAGTGATATCATCAAGATAAATGTCAATAAACTTATCATTTTCATCAGCAAATTGGCCCCTGCATTCATCATCCCAAAGAGAATTCTGGCATATATGAAAGTTCCCCATGGAGTGATAAAAGTTGTCTTTTTTTGGTCATCAAGGTGCACCAAGATTTTATTGTATCCTGAAAATCCATCATGCATGGACATCCTTCTAGAGCCAACTACCCTTTGCAGTATGTGATCCATATTAGGCAAGGGATAATTATCTTTAAGGGACACCTTGTTGAGCTTTTGAAATCAACGCACAGTCTTATCTCACATTTCCTCTTCCTTACAGGTAGAAAAATAGAAATCCAATTTAAAAACCTTAAAGGAACTAATAATTTTTGCATCAAACAATTTTCTGACTTCCTTTTCAATAAAAGGGAGTAACAAAGGATTAGTTCTTCTTAGATTCTGTTTAAAAGGCTTTTGATCTTGTTTGATTGGGATGGTATGTTGAATGACACTCTTATCATACACCTTAAGGTCCTCATATCCCCATGCAAAAAATATGAGTATTCTTTCATGAGATCTAGGTATTTCTTCATGTCTTCAGGAGTTAAGGATATTGAAAACTTGACAATATTAGGTTATTGTTCTTTCCCTATATTGTATTCTTCTACTTCAGTTTCAGTGGGAACTACTTTAGGGTTCTTTGCTACATCATTTTGGTCAAATAATTTTTCAAGAGGAACCAAAACTTTCGGAATTGTGTTTTTCTTTAACTGTATATCCTCCATATCTATTATCTTATTTTCAAAATAACCCAAATCTAAACCTAAATCTTGTTATTCATCTATATACAAATTAGAAAATTCTTCAGTCATTTACATAAAATTATCAAGTTGCTTGTCATTTTTGAACATTTTCCAATATTTTACATTATCAGGTCTGTTGGTCTATGTTTTACTTGTATTCCATACTTCCTATTGGGATAAATATGAATCTTAAGCATACTAGTTAAGGTGGCCAATACATCAACTATCACATTCCGCTCTCTAGGAATCACAGATAAATCATATTTTGAAAATAATTGCAACATATCTAGGACAAAATTCCTATAGTCCCTCATCCTAGGGGTTTTATTTCGATACACACCTTTAATTTTATTGATAACCAACTCTAAATATCTATGTATTGCAATCCTCTTTTCTCCCAAATATTTCATAGTGTGCAATCCTAAAATCAACGCCTCATACTTGGCCACATTATTTGTGCAATAAAATGCTAATTTGTAACATAACATTGACTTGTCCACCTTTGGGCTCGTTATCCAAACACTATCTCCAACTCCTTCTTTATTGAATGCTCCAACGAAATCCATGTTCCAATGGCAATGTTCATCTTCATTATGTTCTGATTTTTTTTCCTACAATTCACCTTCATTCTCCTCTGATATGATGTCCTTGTTTACACTGTCTTACTCCAAACATAAATCATTATATAATATGAAAGATGTTGTGAAACTAGCTCCAAAAATAGAATAAAAGAGATATTAACGCCTTATAAATAAGCCACTTCGAGGGAGAAACCTCCAATACATTACATGAATGAACAATTCTTGGATGATACAAATGAAAAAACCTCCTCTCTATATATAGGAGTCCATGGGGCCACAATGTAATCCTAGTGGGGCCACAATGTAATCCTAGCCAACCTAACAATAATAATGTAAGGGCACAATAATAACAAAATGGGTATTACAGGGGTATAAAAATAACAATAAGGGGGGCTATACTAACATAATAAGGGACTACACTAGTAATATAGGGACCTAACATGCCCCTCTCCTTCAAACAAGTGTTGTCTTCAATGCTTGATTATTTGTTGATGCTTCTGTATAAAATTCTCATCCTCCCATGTGGAATCTTCTACAGGAAAGTTCTTCCACTTGTTGAGATACTCTAAAATTGATCGTACTTGTTGACTTCTTGTTTCTGTGACTGATTCAGAACTTTTTTCAATGTGATGTTGATCTTCTTGTTGTTTCATTTGATTTTTCACCAAAGTTAGGTTATCCTTTGAGAGTTGAAGAACTTGTTGTTGATGTTCGATGTGATCTTCCACTACTTTATCATCCATATTAGTGGAATTATTTTTAGGTGGAATTTTAGAACCCAATACTGATATCTATGCTTCAATATGCCCTTGGAATCACTTCAAACTGATTTTTCACACAAGACTTATGCAATTCAAAAAAACAAATACACACATTTTTCTTGCTTTTGAGGAGCTCGATATTGAAACTGAATTATATCTATGATTTCAAATCTTCAATATCTAAAATTCAGCCCTGAGGTAGCCCTCTGAATCCTCTTTTGAGTGCCATAGTTATGACCTGATTTGGACTCTCCAAGACAAAGTTATGTCCAATCTCCCACAATGACCTAATTATGGACTGGTTTAGTAGAGCGAACTTTTACGACTTCCCACGTGTCACGGTTTCCTCCTTCGGCTCTGAAATTTATAGACAGGAAACTACAGTCCATTTACTTGCGGCCACTTCTTAAAAAATCTCAATCCGACACTCAGAGAGAGAGTTATAACGTTTTTCCCATGGTCACCTTTTTGCGATGAAATTCGGGAGTCTGAAACAATCCTAACTTCCACAGATTATATCTCCCAACATATTACAAACCAAGATCTAAAATTTTAACAGGAGACGCTTCAGGATTTCGGCTTCGCTCTGTAAAAATTTCAGCTTCTGAAACCTCGTAGAAAAATATTTATAGTGAAAATTATGCAATAACCTGTTTAGGTTAAATTCAGGAGCCTGCAAAAATCCCTAACTTCCACAAATCATATCTACGAAAATATTACGAACCAAGCTCTGAAATTTTGTGAAGATTTTCCTCAGGATTTTGGCTTCGTACTCTAAAAATTTCAGATTCTGAACCTTCATAGAAAAAGAGTCATAGAAAAAATGCGACGATGACCTGTTAGGAGCAGGGAAACCCTAGAATCCAAAGCTTTGATTCCAAATGTTGTGAAACCAGCTCCAAAAATAGAAGAAAAGAGATATCAATGCCTTATAAATAAGCCACTTCGAGGGGGAAACCTCCAATACATTACATGAATGAACAATTCTTGGATGATACAAATGATAAAACCTCCTCTCTATATATAGGAGTCCATGGGGCCACAATGTAATCCTAGCCAACCTAAAAATCATAATGTAAGAGCATAATAATAACAATATGGGGATTACAAGGGTACAACAATAACAATAAGGGGGGCTATACTAACATAATAAGGGACTACACTAGTAATATAGGGACCTAAAAAAAGAGCCTATACCATAATGCACTGAATAAATAGGATGGTTATTAGGCCTTTCCTTTCCACTTACCATGTACTTCATCAAGGTTTCTTGGTACAATCTCCTTGGTTGTCCAAAAACATGAATTGTGGCATATGACATGTACATCTATAGAGTACCCTTTGTTGGGTATGTGTTATATTCTTTCCATGACTAATCACGCGTGAAGGGTAAGAGGGGGGGCGACAGCCCCCCCTTTGCGTTGGGCACAACGGGGGGGTCACAGGGGGGGTGGTAGCCCCCCCTGTCAAGGTCCGAGGCAGCGCCTCGACAAAAAAAAATTTGGTCCTTAATTTCTGGTGGGCAGTCCGTGCCCATGGTTTTGTGCATGGTTTTGCACATGGTTTTGGGGTATGATGGTTTTCGGCCCCTGGTATTTTTTGTAGATACGGTCAAGGGCACTAAGGTTATGTTCTAATCCAGGGTTAATGGATTGGGGTTTATGTATGCTTTCGCATGTATATATGTGTTGTAACACTAAAAGGAATATAATGAAAAATCAAGCTAGCTGTCCTGATTTGGGATCCAGGGAAAATCTTTGTGTTTATCTGTTTTATGTTTTATGCTCTCACTATTGTTTATTTTCTGTTATAAGATTCGTGTGTAGATAATTTCTGTTCAGGGTTAAAACCTACATTTGGTATCAGAGCTATTTTGGCTTCAAGGGGACGCCTTTGCTGCTGAGGGTTTTTTGCTCGGGCCTGAGGTGGATCCTGTTTAGTGGGAGATATACGGGATCGATTCTTGCAGTGAAAGAAGATGGCGAGTGGCGGAAAGATAGAGATCAATAAATTTAATGGTCAGAGTTTTGAGTTGTGGAAGCTCAATATGGAGGATCTCCTGGTGGATAAAGATCAGTGGATCGTTGTAGATCCAGGTACTAAACCAACGACAATGTCAGATGAAGACTGGAAGAAAATGGATTGGAAGGCTAAGAGCACAATACGGTTGTGTGTCTCAGATTCAGTATTGTTGAATGTATCTGTAGAAGCTACGGCGAAGAATTTGGGGGAAAAACTTGGGACTTTGTACCAATCTAAGTCTCTAGTGAATAGGTTGTTCCTCTAGAAAAAGCTGTATAACCTAAGGATGAAGGATGGAGACTCGGTGACAGAGCATCTGAACGCCTTCAATATTGTGGTAAGTCAGCTATCATCTGTTGATATTAAAATCTCAGACGAAGATAAGTGCATCAGTTTTTTGTGTTCTCTACCAAACTCGTGGGATAGTCTGGTTATTGCAATAGGTAGCAATACAACTACCTTGAATTTTGATGACATTGTCTTAGCCTTGTTGTCGGAGGAAATGAGACGAAGAAATATGGAGGGTCAGAATGGAGATGCCTTATATGTACAAGGAAGGTCCCAAAACAGAAACAAGAATAAGGTTTCAAGTGGGAGATCCAAATCTAGAGGGAGATCTAAATCTCCTGGAAAGTTTGTAAAGGTATGCTGGAAATGCAGAAAGGAAGGGCACTATAAAAGGGAGTGCAAATATAAAACTCCTGAGAAAGGAAAGGGATTTGATGATGCTCCTTATAGAGAGGAAAAAACCACCTCATATGAAGGTGGGGATGTGTACTTAGCTTCTTCTTCAAGTACACATGTAAATCATGTGACATAGTTGATTAACTCAGGTGCATCCTTTCACTTTACTCCCCATAGGGAGTGGTTCTGCGAGTACAAGAAATATGATGGTGGTTATGTCTTCCTAGGGGATGATAGGAAGGCCGGAATCCTCAGACGTGGAAGACAAGGAAAGAATCAGCGCTTAGTGCATAGGTGGGAGAGTTAGAACACTTCTCGAGTGATGCCGCATATTCCTCCATTAGCTAGAAATCTGATTTCTGTAAGCAAGATGGATGATGCAGGTGTAAAAACAATGTTCGAGAAAGATGCTTGCAAGATGGTTCGGGGAGCACTGGTATTAATGCGGGGAGTTCGGACTGGAACTCTGTACAAGCTACAAGGTAGCATTGTTATTGATGGGTGTAACAATTATGTGGTTCCTAAAAGTGGAGTGGAAAGCCTAGCTATCTCTGGAGAAAATACCATGCTATGGAATCAAAGGCTTGGACATATTGGAGAGAAGGGCCTTCAGATACTACATAGAAATGGTATGGTAGAAGGTATGTCTAATTACTCTCTGGATTTACATTTCTGTGAACATTGTGTATATGGGAAGCAGAATCGGGTGAGTTTTCCTTCTGGTGCTAAGAGGGCGAACAAGATATTAGAGCTTGTGCACAGTGATGTGTTTGGACCCATGTCAGATGCATCACTGGGTAAGTCTGTGTACTAATTGTAATTTATAGATAACTTCTCAAGGATACATGGATATATTTCCTGAGGAAGAAATCTGAATTCTTTGATAGATTTAAATAATTTAAGGCTCTGGTAGAAAAATAGACAGAGAATAAGATAAAGGTGTCGAGGATAGATAATGGTGGAGAGTTCTACAAGAAGGAAATTGAAGAGTTTTGTAAGAAGTGTGGTATAGCATGACATAAGAGCATACACACCTCAATAAAACGAAGTTGCAGAAAGAATGAATAGGACGTTAATGGAAAAGGCAAGAAGCATGCTCGATCAGTGCTGGTTAGGACAGAGTCTGAGCGAGAGCGATGGAAGCGCACGCTATACGGTTATGAGAATCCACCTTCCGCATCGATGTTGGAGGATAAGACTCCACATGAGGTATGGTACAAGTAAACCCTCTCTTTCACATCTAAGGGTATTTGGATGTGATGCATATGTACATGTTACAAAGCAAAAAATGACCAAGTTGGATAATAAATCTGAAAGGTGCATCTTTATTAGGTATAAGGATGGTTTAAAAGGTTACAAGCTTTGGAACTCGGAAACAAGGAAGGTTGTGTATAGCCAAGATGTGGTGTTTAGAGAGGTGAAATATGTTGTTAAACATGAATTCCTACCAAAGGAACCTGCAAATATAGAGTTTGAGCTAAAGGAGGATGAATCAGACTCTACAACAGAGGAAGACTCAGAAGAGGAAGAGCCACAAACTCCAGTTGTGAGAAGATCAGTTCAGGAAAGAAGACAACCAAAAAGGTATAGTCCATCTACTTTCTGTTCAAATTTTGCTTTAACTATAATTGATGATGATCCCATAACTTTCAAGTAGGCCATAGATTCAGAGGATGGAAAAATATGGAAGGAGGCCATGGTTGATGAAATGGCATCCTTGCATAAAAATGAGGCATGGGATCTGGTGGAGTTGCCGGCTGGAAGGAAGCCCAATGGGAGAAAATGGGTGTTTAAGAAGAAGAAGAATGTAGGTGACAAAATTGAGAGAAATAAAAGAAAGCTTGTTGGTAGCAAGGTTATTCCCAGATGCGAGAATTGATTTTGAGTGATATTTTTTCTCCTGTTGCCAAAGTTACGTCTATTAGATTACTTTTATCTGTTGCTGCTGCATTTGATTTTGAGATAGAACAGATGGATGTGAAGACAACATTTCTTCATGGGGATCTAGAAGAGGAGATCTACATGAAGCAACCTGAAGGCTTTATGGTGAAGGGTAAGAAAGAACTGGTATGCAGGTTTAAGAAGTCTCTGTATGGGTTAAAACGGTCACCAAGGATGTGGTATCAGAAATTTGATACCTATATACAGGGACTTGGCTTCACCAGAAGCAAGGAGGATCACTGTGTTTATTTTAAACTAATTGGTGACCATGTTATTTATTTGGTCTTGTATGTGGATGATATGTTGTTGATTGGAAATGACAAAGAAATTATCCAAGATTTGAAGACCCAAACATTCTCCCAAATTCGACATGAAGGATCTTGGTCTTACGAGTAATATTTGGGCATGGAAATTAGAGATCGGAAAAGAGGAAGCTGCGGTTAAACCGAGAGGAAGTGTCGAACTATATTGCGGAGGTTCAATATGCAGGATAGCAAACCGGTGAATGTTCCTATTCTTGTAGGTAAAAAGCCGTCTGCTGAATAGTGTCCCAAGACACAAGAAGAAGAGGAGGATATGTTCCGTGTTCCATATGAAAGTGCAGTGGGTAGCCTGATGTATGAAATGGTCTATACTAGACCGGACATTACACATGCAGTGGGAGTATTGAGCAGGTTTATGTCAAACCCAGGGAAGGAGCATTGGACATCAGTGAAGCGGGTTTTCATATATTTACGTGGCACTTGTGATTATAGCTTGTGCTACCAGGGAAGACCAGGATTGGAAATAGTGTTGGAAATTCGTGGTTTTGTTGATGTAGACAGGGCTGGAGATCTGGACCAAAGAAGATCTACAAGTGGGTATGTGTTTAGCCTGTTTGGAGGTGCAGTCAGTTGGATGAGTAAAAGACAGTCTTTTATTTCCGCAAGTGGCTCTTTCAACTACAGAGGCAGAATACATGGCAGCCACTCATGCAAGCAAGGAGGAATTTTGGTTGCAGAGATTATGTTCAAGTATGGGGTTGGTACAACAAGCTATAAGGATAGACGGTGATAGCCAAAGTGCAATTTTATTGGCTAAGAACCCTGCTTATCATTCAAAGACAAAGCACATTGATGTTCAATATCACTTTGTTAGAGATATGGTTGAGGCTAAAAGGTGTTGTTGGTAAAGGTGGACACTTTGAAGAATGTTTCATATGAATTGACGAAGTCTGTGAGCACTCAGAAGTTCTCTTGGTGTAGAGAAACAACGGGTGTTGAAGAATTGGGCCAATGACTAAGCTCTCTTGTGGCCCCCTTCGTAAAGAAAACAACAAGTGGGAGAATGTTGGGTATGTGTTATATTCTTTCCATGACTAATCACACGCGGGGGGGTAAGACGGGGGGCGACAGCCCCCCCTTTGTGCTGGGCGCAACGGGGGGGTCACAGGGGGGGTGGTAGCCCCCTCTGTCAGGGTCCGGGGCAGCGCCTCGATGAAAATGTTTTTGGTCCTTAATTTCTGGTGGGTGGTCCGCGCCCATGGTTTTGTGCATGGTTTTCCACATGGTTTTGGGGTATGATGGTTTTCAGCCCCTGGTATTTTTTGTAGGTCCAGTCAAGGGAACTATGGTTATGTTCTAATCCAGGGTTAATGGATTGGGGTTTATGTATGCTTTGGCATGTATATATATGTGTTATAACACTAAAAGGAATATAATGAAAAATCAAGATGTTCATCCCGATTTGGGATCCAAGGGAAAATCTTTGTGTTTATCTGTTTTATGTTTTATGCTCTCACTATTGTTTATTTTCTGTTATAAGATTCGTGTGTAGATAATTTATGTTCAGGGTTAAAACCTACACCCTTGAATTTTGCAACCCATGATCTTGACAGAGGCATTCCGAATTTTGAGGAATATCAACAACAATGTTATCCATCAATAGGCTCTTTGTTGGGATGGACTGAGAGAGACCACCAAATCCTTGATCAAACCCAAACATTTTGCCTTACTTGAATATAAGGAAAAAATATTTGTGTATGGCCTTGTTATGTCTAAACCAAGTTTCTCCATGATAACCTTTGGCATTAACTTATGTGATGCACCTGAGTCTAACATTGCATTGTGTAGAATCAAATCATGTGCATTCAAGCTGACATAGAAATGTGGGACATCTCCATCTTGAGAATCTCCATCAACTTTTGGACCAAAAATTGATTCAAGATGATCTTCATTAAAATTGGCAGTGTCTAAAACATCTCATATCTTCAGTGCTTTGATAATTTGACTCTTGTATACAGCATTCTTAATAGTTCATTAAATTGAATCTAAATTTTGATTTTTGATATTTCATTTTCTAAATTGAAAGATGATTGACCTTTCCCTACCTCCTTGATCGTTGTGTCTTAATTTTCAGGAATATCCTTTGGAGGATAAACTTTCTTCTAGCTAGAATTAGATGCATCAACTTGGCCTTTCTTTGGAGGAATTACCGGTACCTTTCTATTTCTCAAATTATACTATCTTTGTACCTCCATGATGGCATTTTGGTACCCTTTCTTGTAATCTTCTGATTCCATATTCATGATATCTTCGTGTGGTTGAAAAGACATGTCTTGTTCTCATTTTTTCAAAAATACATTTTACTCTTCTTCAACGAAATAATGAATATGATCTTGATATTATGTTGTTTCTTCATCCTCTATATAAGTCTCTTGAAAAGGAGGTCTTCTTTTCTACTGATCTCCTTGATTCCTCTGCTCCCTTCTATTTATTTTTACTTGGGGCCTCTAAAAATTTGGATTTCTTACTTGAGGATGAACATGTTGATCTATACTAACAAATTTGTTCTCTAAGGTCAATCTCTCCACCAACTTCTCTAAAGTTTTCACCATGACATGCAACTTGTTATCTGATAAAGATGAAGCCTCCTCTTTCACTCCTCTTTTTTCAGCTTTAATTTTGGCCTTCTTATTTAACAAATTCGCTTCCACTCCAACAACATTTTTATGCATATCCTTCAAAGTGTTTGGATTCCTTTCCCTTAGCTGATATAAAAGCTTGACATCAAAACCATCTAGGTAGTGAAGCAAAGCCAATTCTAGAGGGGGTTTTAGTTTAGTCATTATTGAATTGTAGACTTTATTAAATCTCACTGAAAAATATTGAATTGATTCTCCTAGAGCTCTCTTTAAGTTTTCATACTCAACCAATATTTGAATAGGGTTCTTTTTTACTTCTCATATTGAAAGAAAACTTTGTTCAAGCTGCTATAAATTGACAGTACTCATAGATGTAAAATTATGAACCATTTATTAACCTTTCCCAAAAAAATCTGAGCAAAAAGCCTCAATTTAAAATCCTCATTATCCACGTCTATGAAATCATTCAAATTATTAATGTGCTTTTGTGTTGTAATAACCCCTGTACCATCGAACTGAGTGGTGAGCCCTAGTACTGCACCAAGAGTGCTGCAACTCCCAGGGGCTTCCCTACTTTTCTTTATCAACCCGGGGTTTGTACAAACTTGGAGGTGACAGTACTATATACACAGCAGATGCACTCTGTTCATTTCATCCTCTTCTACTTTACAAAAGGGTGCTATTTCTTAAACTATGATAAAAACTGAATAGTAAATTGCTGAAAGGAAATGATAGAAAGGAAACTAATTTAACTTGCTGAAAATAAATGGCAGAAAGGAAACTAATTCTAAACCACACTTAACTTGGAAAAATGGCTAAATTCACTATACTTGTCCTATGGTCTATCTATCATGCTTCTACTCATGCAAATAAGCTATCCATGTTTTAATTCTAATTAAAAAGAGTGATTTGCAGCTTGGAGGAGAGAAAAAGGGCTAAAGAGGCTAATGGAGGGCATAACTCATGAAATGAGGCTTAGGAGTGGAAAGCGGGGGTTTAAAATGGATTAAATATTTGTTGAAGCACAAAGAGGCCTTGGAGCGGAATAATTCATACTGTGATGGACGAGTGCGATAGAGGACAAAGGTTGTGATATGCGATGTCGCAATCGCAATATCACAAAAGTAAAGGGATAGCGGAAAGGTTGTTCGGGAGTGGGAGTGAAGTGCGATGAGGTAAGTATTGAAAAATGTGATGCAGAGTGGTGACGTGGAGGTGGGACCGATATCTAAATCGCAATATCGCTAAGTTGGAGCGGTAAGTGTTTAAGCAAAAAAAAACAAAAAATGCGATGAGCGATCTGTGATGCAGCAGAAATATCACATCGACGTTTGAAAATGGTAAGTGTTAACGAGAAAAGGTAAAATTTGCGATCTGCGGTTGTGCAAAAAGGAAATATGATTGCGTTTGTGGTAAGTCTCAAAGGAAAAAGGGAAAATGCACGATCTGCAATATGCGAGATCGCAATATCGCAATCGACAGAACCAAGCAATAAGTGTTAAAAGAAGAGGGAAATAATTGCAGGTTGCAATTTGTGATGTACGGTAATGGGGATTTCAAGGAGGAAAGGAGGAGGTCAAACTTCAATGGTTTTTAAAGCATTTTGGAGTGTTTTGTGAATAAAAAGGCGCGAGAGTTGATAACAAGAGAAAGCAAGGATACTAGGTAACAAAGGTGTGTGGAAGAAAATACAAAGATGGGAAATGAAGCGAGGAAGTGCTACGGAGCTCTGGGTTTTTAACAATAAGTCCTAAAAACAACTCTGTCAATCTTATGCATGAGAAACCGACAAATGCGTGAAAAATATCATGCAAAGGAAGACTGGAAAATGGTAATGCAACTCTACTTCTAATCTCAGAAAAAATGAACATAAACCAGTTTTTGGGTCTGTGGGAAGATTTTCCTTGCTCAAGCTCTATTGACAGAGATGAGAAGGGGGTCTTGATCCACAGATTTTCTTGGTTTTTCTCCTCTATTCTATCACTCACAAGCAAATGAAAACTACCACAGCATACTGAAAGCAAAAACTAAGCAACAACTTGAAACATAAATGAAATTATTAGAAGTGGAGCTAACGAAATGACAGAAAGCAAAGAACCAATACAGCAGAGAGGCTGAGGCACATGGATTGGGCCCTAATCCACGAGCCTAGCTCTATGAAACTTAAATCAGTAAAATTAAATCAGTCTTCTCATTTCATAAAAGAATAACCTCATACATCTCTGAAAGTTTGATCACTGAAATAATAAAAAGCTCAATAAATTGCAACAAAGTTCCGACTGGAACCGACTAGTATTGACTAACTCTTCCTAACTCTAGCTCTGCTCTATTTATTCTATAGGGTAGAAACCAACAACTCGTTAGAAAAATGGTGATCAAGTCCACTTGACTCCCAGTAAAAAAAAATTGAGTGCACTTCTCTTTGAGTTGCTTGACTGCCTCTGGAATTCGAATTGCTGGAGAGAATCCTTGGGATCCTTTAGCTACCTTTGGAGTTCGAATTGCTTGAGAGAATATAGGGTGGGAAATCATTCTACAATTTCTCCTTGTTGTTTCCTCCAAGTATTTATGATGAAATCTTTATAAAAATGCTTAATAAATCATAATTTTCTGCACTCAATCTCATATTAGGTACTCAGAGTATGTTAGCCTTAATCACCACCTATACTAGCATCATACAACCAAATAATAATAAAAATTCAAGAAAAAAAGATCTAAGAAGGAAAAAAGGTGAATATTAACCCCTCCAAATATGTCTAATGATGGAGCTCATCATTGAGGCAATCTCTGACCATAGTTTTGTGGCAAATCATGTAATAGGCCTTGTAGATTCAATGGAGCATAACGGGAAGCCATGGCTATATAAGATGGACTAGTACTGATTTTTGAGGTTTGAAATGAAGATGATGAAGATAAGGGGATTGATGCTTGAACAATTGATGAAGGAGAAGGAGTAACAACAATAGACACATCAGGAGAAAAACTCAATGAGATGTTCAATGGAGCATAAAATGATGGGACGAAAATAGTTGGGAAAGAATGTTGTAATTTGGAGGACTTAGTAGCAACTTCCTAAAACTGATGGAAAATATGTTCTAGCTTATGAAAATGTGTCCAAATGTATTTATATTCTTCTAATACACCTTCTTTCTAAAATTTAATAGAGTGTTGCAACTTTGATGGATCAAAAATTGCTTCTATCACGTTGTTTTTTTATTTAGATCTCAATAGGCTTTGTTCAAATGTAAATTCAAACTGAGTGTGGTCCACTGATTCAACTCTTTCAGGTAGGGACAAGGATATTTTTATAAAATTGATATATGTTTCTTTTTCAGGATCCCTCTTTCTAAATAACTTCTCTATACTTTTGAAGACTTCATGTGGATTAAGATTTTGATGATGCCTAGTGTACACACTCCTTGAAGCCAGATTTACTACAAGAATTGATTGCGTCCATTTTTAAAATCACTAAAAACTAGGAAAATATTCATCCTATCATTATCTAGTTCACTTTCACCCTCAATAACTAGATTTGTCTCCAATTGCAAATTTTTCCAAGGGAAAACCTTGCATTCCTCGGCCACGATGCCACTATGTTAGCACTTTGTAATTCCTCCAGGCTGAGGAGAGGAACTCAAAGGTAACCACAAACCACTTGGAATCTGGAATCTAGCCCTTTCAACTTCAAAGAGGGATCTCTCTATCAAAAATTTTCAATCACTTAAATCTTAGGCTAGGTATGGTGCTCAAAGGGATACAGGTTTTAAATTTTTTGCATGAGGGGAGATTACAGATCAATTGGGCATGGGGTCATATCAAGTTGATTGTTTTTCCATTGATAGGATGAAGAGATGAGGGGTCTTCGATAGAGGCAAGGTAGAAAGTCCTACTGATGTTATAAAATTAATTCATTTTATAAGGGTGAGTAGAAGAATGGTGGAAATAACATAAAGAGCATCAAGTTGTGGGATGAATTCTATATGCTATTTGAGAAGAAAACACGGACTATTTGGAAAACTATATCAGAGAATTTTAAAAAAAAATTCGATATAAATCATGATTAAAAAAAACATGAAGACATACATTCATAGTATGGAAATGACAAGAGACAAACTTACAATATAAGAAAGCATATCACCATTGGGAGCTGACACAGGAATCTCTGCAAAGTCACACCTCTGGCTTTCTCATTCCCTGAAAAATATTAGAAAAATAAAATGAATGCAGCGTCTCTTCTTCTAAACCCTAACCAACCCTTTGCTTCATCACAATTACAACATAAATATATCAAAACAAATAATTTCCCACATTTAGGAATCGAATTCCCTAAAGGGATTCATGTTTGTACCTAATGCAGCAAATATAGAATTTGTTACACCATTTTTTGGTCATCTAACCTATTATCATTAGATGGACCAAAGTACACCATGTAAGACCAATTTTACCCTAAGTAAAATTTCCTTCACTATGTTAAAATAGGAAACCCCAAAAGGAAATATTAAACAAACCTATATTTGTTTGATTTTCCTCATGGAATAATTAATTAAACCATAATTTAATTATTATTCCCAGTCATATTTAACCCAAAATCAAAGAAATTAATTAGATAAACCTTTATTTATCTTATTATTTTCTAGGAATAATTATTTAAACCTTATTTAGATAATATTCCTTGTTAAATATGACCAAATCACCTACAAATAATTAAATAAATCACTATTTATTTAATTATCTTTCAACCACTTCCTTAAATAATTAAATAAATCATTATTTATTTGATTATCTTTCAACCATTTCCTTAAAAAGATAAATAAATCATTTATTTATTTATTTTTGACAAATAAAGGGATTTGACCCAAGTCAAATACTTTTTCCCTTCAACAAATATAATAAAATATTCCATAAAAGGTGGATCTAGATTTGGTTAACATTATTTTAATCATGCACCAAGATCTAGAATGACCCAATATTTTGTTATAAATAGGACGGTTTTTCCTACCATTTCTTCACCTTTTGTTGCCTATTAGATCACTCTGGATCTATACACTTGGTCACACTTTTCCATCATTTGTTGTGTGAGCTCCCTTTGAGTTCTATCTTTGTCCGGGTTTTCTACACCAGCAAGAGAGAGAAATCTTAGATCTGAAGTGCTGAGGACTTCCAAGAACCCATCCCAATGAGGAGAATTGGATACGCCTTCTTGTTTTCCTCCCAGGTGCCCAATTAATACAAAAATTCTTTCAAAAAATTTTCTTGTCTTGTCTATTGGTATATGGAGCAAACCCTTGTTTTTACTGCTTAATGTCTTTCCATGCATAGATCTGGTTTTTTGCAGCTCTTTTCTTATTCAACTAACCGCAGATCTGAAGATATTGGCAACCACTTTTGTTGTTAGGGCTATTATTTATGCGTAGCTAAAGTGGTCCTTTTTCGTACACTTCGACAAAGGATTCATACTAACAAATGGCGACTCCACACGAGTTTTAATTTACGACCGCTGTCGTTTTTCATATTCCTGCATATCCAGCTACTTCAGACCCTAGGGTTTCTTTTCAGCTGTTTATTTTTCCTATTTTTATGTTCTTTTTCTCACATAAAACCTTAAAACATTCAAATTTCTAACTTCCGTGTGTTTCTGGCCCTATTGCGCAGGTAAGCGACACCAGCCGCAACTGAGACGGCAACTTTTCTGAAAATCTGCCGCCGAGACAACCGGAAGGGGGGTCGCACTTTTTGGCCCATAACCTACGACCTAGACCTCCAGGTCGCACTTTTCTGCCCCTTTTCTGCGACCTGCACTGAAAACATTTCAGAACCTACGACTTGCCATTTTTTCAGTGATTTTTCTGCAATTTTTCTGGGTTCTACTGCAACTTCTGTCAGGGTCTTCCAGCCTCTGTTTCAGCCCGCTTTGACCTGGTTTTCATATGTTTTAGCTCATCTAAGTGGGAACTTAGCCCCCAAGGGCTTCAGTACCCTCCACTTTTTGTGGAAGAGTTTTTTGCTAATTCAGCCTCTGTTTTTCTGAGTTTCAGCTCCCCCTTGTCCAGATCTGTTACCTCCTTTTCAGATCCCTTTAAATCAGCCTCTCTTCCTTTCAAATCACCTCTTGTTGTTTTTTTTGGACCTCTCTTTAGGACCTCCTCCTTGTCCTTTCCGCTTTTTCCTGATTTCCTCCCTTTTTCAAGCCACCTTGCCTCTGTCTCTTGGCTATGATCTGCGCCTCTTTTCAACAGCCTTATCCTCTAGATCCCTGTCCCTTTTTGACCTTAGATCTATTGGCCTCTTGTCCGTGTGTTTTACCTAGATTTTTTCCCTTTTTTAGCTGAGTTTTAAGAGACCCGCCTTCTTGGGTTAGATAGATACACAAGTAACTGTTAATTTTCTGTTATTTCAGCATTATATACTGTTCTCTGTAGGTTTATTTTTAGTTACGCAGCACACTTTTTTCTTGCTCTCAAAACAGAAAGGGTTTAAAAATTAAAATTAACGCATGCCACACACTGACCCTAAGTGAAGAAGCGCCTGGTTAACACCGCCTGGCAAAGACTCTAAAATCAATCATCACTGCACCTTTTCTGCCCTTGACCTCACTTGATTCTGTCCCTTTTTGCCCCTGTCAGTTTCCTTCTTCCTGTCGTCATTGCGCCCCCAAGGCGCCTTTCCCAGAGACTTCTTGGCCTTCACCCTCAGTTTCTGATCGATCGACCTGCTCCGACCCACCGTCGTCGAGCCAGTCCTCCTCCAAGTCCGCACTCCGACTCCTCTCCTGATTCATCGGGTTCCTTTTCTCCTCCTAGTTCTCCCCCTGTCACCTTCACCATGTCTGGTCCAGGGCCTAATGCTGGTGGTGCTCCAGGCCCTAATGCCGGACCTGCCACTAGCAGAACCACCACAGGAACTACCTCGGCCACACCCTTGCTGTCGTACATTGTAGGCCTCAGCCTCCCCGATTTCAATCAGTTGATCAACGACCCTATCCGCCACGATGTTGGTTGGCCTGCTATGCCAACCAAGCTCCCCTCCGACATCCCTAAGTTCGAAGGCCTTGCTGGAGAAGATCCAACCAATCATGTATGATCTTTCCACATGTGGTGTTCCTCCAATTCCATTACCGATGACTCCATCCGTCTTCGTTTGTTCCAACGCACGCTTACCAGCGAAGCTTCTAAATGGTATGTTAAACAAACCACCTCTTCCCATACCACCTTTGCGACCCTTGCCCAAGCCTTTTTATCTTATTTCCAGCTCCCTCTTCGATACGATACTGGCACGGAGCTCTTGACTTCATTCAAGCAAACCTCTTCAACCCGCCTTTCCACCCATGTTCAGGAATGGTGACGAAGACGAAGCTTATGTCGAGCCCCCCCCTTCGAAGATCGGGTTTACATGGACTGGTTCCTTCGCACCCTGTTAGCTCCTATCGGCAAAGATGTCGCCTCCCACTTTCCTCAAATTGAAGAAGCCGCCCTCCAAATAGCCTTGAAATATGACCTGATCTATGCTCAATCTGGTTATGTTTATACCGTTCTCCCTGACCTCCCCAGGCCCGGTGGCGCCAACGCCCCGGAGGCATCTCATTCCGCCGACGGTATCGTTGGAGCCCTTTCCCATCCATACGCTCAACCTCCTATGGGCTATGGTCTCCCTCAGGGAGGGGCCAGCACCTCTAGCACTCTCCCCCCTCCTGGTAGCATGTATCTAGGATACGACATGCCTCCTCATTTTTCCCAACCTCTTGCTTACCTCAATGTTTCCCAACCCCACCATTACCCTTATCCACATCCTGGTGCGCCAGCTCCTCTAGCATATGCGCTTCCATCTCCCTTGCCTCCTCAAAACCCATAACAGCACTTACAGCCCCCTCCAGGGCAAGTATTTGCACAGCAGGGCATGACTAATCCCCCTTCTTCTCAAATAAGGTGGAGAGGAAATCAAAACCAATCTGCCCCTGGTACCGTGGACCCAATCCTGGTGTGGAACCTAACACTGCCAACCAGCAACAGGGCACTCAGCCCAAGCCAGACAGGTCGCTTCGCACAAATAAGCCTTGTTCGTGTTGCGGTGTTTATGGTCATTACACCCATGATTGTCCCCTCTTACCCCAGATGCGATAGATGTGAGAGTCTTAAGCCACATTGCGTGGAAAACACGCCTCCCCTCATGTTCCTTCTAATGTGGCCACTACCCAGCCGGCTGTGTTTACTGATCCTTTCCCTCAGCAAGGATTCGTGGCTACTGCTGACTTGGCCCGGGTCGCCCCTCCCCCTTCCATTTCGATTCCTCAGGTCACGCAGATCCTGCTGATGCACTCCGATCCTAGCCCGCCAGTCGATCTTCACCCTTCCAAACTCATCACACATTGTGCCCCAGCCTCCACCTTGCCACTAGTTGCCCCAGGCCTCCTTCTTCGGTTCTATAGAGCCTCTTTCGACATCCGGTGGCCCCTTACATATCCCTCAGCAAAGGTTGAGGAGTCCTTAAAATTCCTAAGGGACCCCTACGTCGAAACGTTGCTTCCAGTCGAGCTGCTCATTCGTATAGTATAGTAGATGATTTGGCGCAATCTCCTACTGCCATTTCCACACTGGAACTCCTCAAGTCGTGCCCTTCCCAAAAGAAGGCTCTACTATCTGCCGTGGGCGCTGTAGATCCTGCTGATGTCCAAATGATTGTTTTCGATGCCACTCAATCATACCATCCCCCTCTTCCTGCTTCCGTCGCCTTCCAAATCCCAGTCAAAATATGGAACGCCAACATTTCATGTTGTATAATTGATGAGGGGGCATCCACTTGCGTGTTGTCTACTTCGGTTTGGAAGCAACTCGGATCCCATGAACTGGCCCCTTCTACGATCACCCTTCGAGCGTGGGACGGCCACGCCTCCCAGCCCATTGGCCTTTTGCGTAATTGTCCTATCACCCTCGCCGGTAAGACTGTTTGCGTTGACGTCGAAGTCATCGATGCCCCGCTAGACTACAACATTCTATTGGGGTGAAGCTACACCTATGCTATGTCTGCTGTCCCATCTACAGTATTTCGCAAAATGTCTTTCCCCCATAATGGAAAGATAGTCACCATTGACGAGTTGACATATCATGAGCCAAAATCTTAGATCTCACCTCAGACGACCATCTCTTCTGTAGCCAACAAGCAAACCGTCGATTCCTTGACCAGTGTCTCCCCCGGCATTTACAAATATTCCTCCCTGCTTGGAACTCCTCCTGCTTGGAAATTTTCCTAATCTCCATCCTCCTCAGATCC
This sequence comes from Pinus albicaulis, assembly GCA_034641835.2. Lineage (NCBI taxonomy): Eukaryota > Viridiplantae > Streptophyta > Pinopsida > Pinales > Pinaceae > Pinus > Pinus albicaulis. The sequence goes on from CM076578.1 coordinate 1,936,701,437, forward strand.
ATGATCCCGGCTCATCGAATGTTTGCATGATGCAATAAATAGGGCTGCCGTGCGGCTTTGCCTCGGCTAGTCGGCAACCTACCTCGCCCACCGCAACCCGCTCCTAGCCCTTCATCTCCGCCAGTTGGACCTCCTCCTTCTGGCCCTTCTCCTACAGCTGGTATCCCTGAAACCCTTTATCCCCCTGGATCGGTTCCCCAGGCCTTAACCATCTCGGAGCCATCCCTCCTGGTCATTATCCCGCTTTGACGAATGTGCAACTCACGGCTCCCCCTCCCGGAGTATATTCTGTCCCCGTCATGGCCACCCTCTCTCTCCCTAACCTGACCTTGGGCATACCAGTCTGGTACCTTGATCCCCCGCCACCACCCCTCCTGGTCACCCCAAACCCTACATGGCTTTGACACCGGTTCAACCAGTCCCCCTCGCTTCCTCCGTTGCCACTGTGCCCCCAGCACCTCCACGGGTCCCTTCTCCTGTCGTGACGGCTCCCGGGAAGAAAGGCAAAGCCCGCAAGGGGGCACCCAAAGACAATACCACCACGACTGACTCAGCCCCTCCTCCCCCCGCAAAGCCTTGTGCCTTGTGTGATGTTACCGGTCATGCCACTCATGCTTGTCCCGAGTTGCCTTATATTCAACTCATGGTTAAAGTCGCGTTCCCCGAGTCTACGGTTCCTGAAGCCTCCTTTCCTTCTTCGTCCGTAACCAATAACCCCAAGACTCTCCGCACCAACAAACCCTGTGCTTTGTGCGGCGTTCATGGCCATTACTCCCACCATTGTCCTCACTTGACGCATTACCGCGCCTCTTTAGAGGTGGTCCGAGAGTATGAGGTTGAGAAAAATCAATTCGCCTCTCCCATCCTCGCGCAGTATGCGTCCGGTCAGCCCGAGGATCCCCCCGCTCCCATCGAGATTCCCCCCCCTGATGTTCATATGAAGGAGTCTACTGTAACCATTCTTTACCTATCCTTCTCTGCGAGACACTTGGAGCCTAGCCCCCCTGCATCCTCCCCTGTTGTGTCACCTGACCACCCCTTTTCTACCCATACGCGAGATCACCCCACCCGTGCCTCTATTGACCTACGCAGCCGGAGTCCTCACCATACTCCCGATAGCCCTCATGTACCACCCTCTAGTTTGTATATGAGTCATAGTCATCCTGCTCCTTGCACTCCCTCCCACAGTTGCCGCCCGATGTCTTCTGTGCACTCACGCTGCTGTAATTGCCTCTCCTCCTCTCATTTGTTGTCTTGTAACACCATTCCGCAGGACCTCCCATCCACACCCTTTATCGGTTACGCCGATGGTGCAAGTCGTTACTCCCGGAATCTAGCCTCGGCAGGTTGGGCCATCGTCACCCCCTTGCATGCCCTTGTTCTCTCTAACGGGGTCCGCATTGGTTCTGCCACCAACAATCAGGCCGAATATGATGCATTGCGTGGTCTCTTAGTCGATGCCCTCTTTCATCGCATCCTCCATCTGCACGTTCGTTTAGATTCCCTACTTCTTGTAATCCAACTAAATGGTGTTTATCGTGTGCATAACCCTGTGCTGTTTAGACGCTATTTATGAGTGAAACTCTTGATACGTGCATTTGAAACCATAACTTTCAACCATGTACCTCGAAAACAGTCGCTATGTAGATAGTATTGCAAACCATGTTCTAGATTGGCATTTATCACACACATTTCATACAAGACAATAACATTCATAACCATCAAAAAATGATGCATATCCACAATATGTGTCGCAAAACATGTGTTTAGAGTCCATCTACTCTAATACATATGACATGCCCATAGAATGTTACAAAAAACTCAAAAATGGGGGCGCCACCTACCCCTACATACATAATAGGGGGCACCACATGCCCCACCCCTAATCACTATCTGGAGGATCCCGGGCCAATGGCTCTGTCCCTGCAGCATGTAGATCGCGCATCGCCTGACCGGCCATCGCCATGCGCCGCATGGCCCCTCGCCATTCCGAGGGTAGACCAACACATGGCTCTATGAACTGGTCGTCTAAGTCCTGCCACCCGCGCTCTGATACTCCGGTCAACAACCTTTCGCATCTACGGTGGATGTCCTCCAGCAGGGCGACGACATCCTCATTATGTGTCGCTCTCGACTCACTCGGACTTGTAGCTCTAGATGTTGCTGGTCGTCCCATATATCCGGCCGGTTTTACCGGTGTTATATCTTCATACCAAAAGTACATGAATCAGTACCCTAAATTACTATTCAAAAAACTTTAACATGCCCACACAAGAATAGCAATCTGTCACTTACCATTGGGCCCCCAAACTCGACCAGGCGGAAGTGGCAGGTCCGGATCTCCACAGTAGCTCATCTCACTAAAGGGATAGTCATCTATGTACAATGGCACCTGATCCCAATGGGAAAAAAACTCAGGTCGAAACACTCGCCCGACCGCCCCTCCTCCTCCTCTGCACAGTAGCCGTCCCTAACGGCGCATCCTGGGATCTCTCGGGCCCCCATCTGGAAGCTGTACACGAGGCCTCAAGGTCGGGATCTTCTCAAAGAAGAAGGCGCACAACAAAGTCCCATATGAGCAATCATGGTTCACCTGCCGCCTACATAGTGACAATTGTTGCTTTAGCGACACCAACATCATTTGGGCCCACCCATAGTAGGTCCCACCCAGCACACTCTCCACTATCATCATCTGCCCCCCAGTGATGTGATGGAGCGCCTGGTTGCCCAGGATACGCAGCACAGCTGTGGCCACTGCACGGGTTTCTAGCCTCTCTAGATCCCCGATCGGTATTCGAGTCCCCTTGACTTGGAGACCCGGTCGACAATGACGCTCCACAAACTCCATGATATGCTACCCCCGCGGCAATACTTACTGTGTGTTTCCCACCATCCCCAGTGACGGGAGACCAGTCAGGAAATACACGTCCTGGACCGTCAGTTCGATCATGTGCCCCTGCACTACAAAGACCTCCTGATCTGGATCCTAGTAACTGATAATCCGGGCCAATAATGGTTCTCCTGCTCTCATCAAAGGGTTCTCCAAAAACTTGAGAACCCCAAATCTGGCCAATACACGGTGGACGCCCTGATCCGCCTGGATCTCTGCCCGTAGTGTCCCCAGGTCTCTCTCTCTCCAATTAACCCGTAAATCTGCCATACCTGCACAAACACATCATTTTTGTCAGCTTACAGATCGGGAAAACCATAACCAAACACCAAAACCCAACTTCCAGCCATAAAACAACACCAAAACCCCCTCATCTCCCAGGTCGCAGTTTTCTGCCCATTTCTGGGACAGGTCGCACTTTTTTGCCTGAAACCTGCTTCCCCGATCGCACTTTTTGGCCCAAAAAGTGAGACCCGGCCGTAGAGATGAAGGAGGGGCTGTTTTTGGGATTCTGGGCCCTAAACTGAAAATTTAATCCATCAAAATGCAAAAGAAAGGTTAGGCCTCTTACCTGCAACTGACGGATCTCGATTCCAACGGTCGGTTTGTCCGCTACATTTGCTACAAGATTTAGGGCCTTCTCTCCTCTCTACATTCACCACAACAACAATAGCAAATGAGTGATTTTGGAGGGAAAATTGCGTTATTAAAAGAGAACCCATGTTTCTTCTTTCGACTGTTGCGACCACACTGTAGCCTCGTTTGACGAACCGTCTGCACCATTGGAAAGCTCTCACCGAGTCCTAAAATGGGTATCTATTAGTTTTTTGTGATCTGATACTTCACCAGGACACATTTTGTCCAAGAAGGGTCACTTCACCTCTCCTTAAAATCAAATTTCCTCACTTACAACACTTGTACTTGGGGCACCATCTTGCCTCCTTACTTGTCTTTGTTCATGTCAATTTTCGTCATGAGTTCCCCTCTTGTACTCATGTTTCCACCGTCCCCCATTGGGGCCTTTACTGTGTGGCAGCACCATCGAGTCGCCCTTGTTTAGAGCATCCAAGTTGAGTCATCATTCCCTCCATGGAGTCTATACCGAGTTCCTTTGTACCCCACTATAGCCCTCCATCCTTCATTTCTTGGTCCCTCTCTCGTGTCGCACATTATGGCCTTCAGTCCCACTGTCCCCTATCCCTAATGATATTGTGTCAGTTGTTGCCATGTCATTCATGCCCTTTATGCTCTAACAAGGGAAGTCATCCATTCGCTACTCAGTCCCCTCCATTCCACCATCATCATTGGTATTAGTCTGTCCGTCGCTCTACTATTTTCTCTCGTGCCTTAGTTGAGGATCTCTCATTGCCTCACATATGGTGGACCTCCTTCTGTCGACATCAGCTCCTTCATTCCAGAAGACTGGTCTAGAGGGCAGTGTACATTGGTTCGAGCTTCCACACTTGTTCGGTGCCTCGGATCAGGCAAAGGGATTTCTCATTACCTTGTGACTTGATTGTTTCTCCACTCCAGCTCCTTTCAACATGATCGAGATTCGTATACTTGATGGTCTAGTGATGCAGCAGCCGCTATTGGTGATTCCCGGATGTGTGTGAGATGTCTCAACCCTTATGAGGGGGTGGCCCTGCAGGTAGCCCCCCACATGCCTGGATGACCTCTTCATTGCAGCCTTTGATGCAGCTCCATATATTTGATGATGATGGCCTTAGCCACTTGCAGCGCCTCTTTGATTTGCATGTATCAGTCAGATTTTGTGAGCCCTTCCCCATTTACAGGGGGCATTTGGGTTGTATTTATCTCATGTACTCAGATATTATCGTACCAATCCTGGCTGTTATCCCAGGCACAGCATGTATGTGGGATTCCTCATTGTATTTTTATCTGGCTCATGATTATGCCAAATGTACTCTATGGTTCGGTCCCTTGTTTACTGGACACACTATTCTTTTGTACTTTGTCTCGGCGGGCATAGGTATGCCTCCCCCGTCGCCTTCAGCACAGGTACCCTCTCATAAAAAGAGACTTGTTGCACCTGCGAGTCTCGTCTCCTCAGGGTCTAGTCCTTCAGCACACTATCTACCTCACCTTTCTCTCTCTGACTCCCCTTTTGTTGTCTAGTGATTGTGTTCTTACAACGTACTTCGGTCATACGATTTGCTCCTGACACTCGCACGCTGGGGGGCAATCTGTTACACCATTTTTTGGTCATCTACCCTATTATCATTAGATGGACCCAAGTACACCATGTAAGACCAATTTTACCCTAAGTAAAATTGCTTTCACTATGTTAAAACAGGAAACCCCAAAAGGAAATATTAAACAAACCTATATTTGTTTGATTTTCCTCATGGAATAATTAATTAAACCATAATTTAATTATTATTCCCAGTCATATTTAACCCAAAATCAAAGAAATTAATTAGATAAACCTTTATTTATCTTATTATTTTCTAGGAATAATCATTTAAACCTTATTTAGATGATATTCCTTGTTAAATATGACCAAATCACCCACAAATAATTAAATAAATCACTATTTATTTAATTAACTTTCAACCACTTCCTTAAATAATTAAATAAATCATTATTTATTTGGTTATCTTCTAACCGCTTCCTTAAAAAGATAAATAAATCATTTATTTATTTATTTTTGACAAATTAAGGGATTTGACCCAAGTCAAATACCTTTTCCCTCCAACAAATATAATAAACTATTCCATAAAAAGTGGATCTAGATCTGGTTAACCCATGCACCAAGATCTAGAATGACCCAATATTTTGTTATAAATAGGAGGGTTTTTCCTACCATTCTTCACCTTTTGTTGCCTATTAGATCACTCTGGATCTATACACTTGGTCACATTTTTCCATCATTTGCTGTGTGAGCTCCCATTGAGCTCCTTTATTTGCATTGGGTTTTCTACACCAACAAGAGAGATAAATCTTAGATCTGAAGTGCTGAGGACTTCCAAGAACCCATCCCACTGAGGAGAATTGGATACGCCTTCTTTTTTTCCTCCCAGGTGCCCAATTAATACAAAAATTCTTTCAAAAATTGTTCTTGTCTTGTCTATTAGTATATGGAGCAAACCCTTGTTTTTACTGCTTAATGTCTTTTCATGCATAGATCTGGTTTTTGCAACTCTTTTCTTGTTCAACTAACCGCAGATCTGAAGATATTGGCAGCCACTTTTGTTGTTAGGGCTATTAGTTATGCGTAGCTAAAGAGGTCCTTTTTTGTACACTTCGACAAAGGATTCATACTAACAGAATTGTTTTTCTGAAAATTAGGAACTGTTTGACCAAGGCTTTTTCGAGAAAATTTACATTAAATAAAAAATATAAATCGAGCTTGAAGGTCCTTATATGCCTTGAAATATTAACCATGAGCATAAAAATAAATTACATGAAGTTTTGACATGAAATTCTTGGTCAAAAGGCTAACTGTGTGGAAGCACAATAACAACGTTGCGCAACTTCCTAGTTCAGTAGAAACGCAATAAAGAAGCGAAATGAATCAAATTTTGATGTAGATATGGTTACTCCTTGAGTTGATTGATGATTTTTTCATGTGTGAAATGGTCTGGACATCATCAAATTCCCCTCTAGAAACCTTCTTTCATAATGTAAAGTTCCCAACTTTCAAAATTCCACCTACAACAAAAGTGCAACGCTTATGCAAGTGAAGTGAAACCTGTCCTCCATGGGTCTTTTGGGAACCTTCACTACTTCAGGAGAAAAATGAAACTTTTTCCCCTTCTTCTTTTGTATTGAATGAACTAAAACTGAGGGCCTTTTGACTGAAATTTTAACTAGTGATTGTATGTCTCTTGCCACTGATGATGGTGTATCCTTATTACTTAGAGAAATAATTGGTAAGTCAACTGCCAACTTTGAAGAATCTATAAATGACTTCCATGATTTATTTCTCCTATATATTTCCTCCAACACAAACAAATTAGTTAAAGAAAAGTGGAAAATACTAGGTTCCACTTGCCTTTTCTTACCTTGCACCTTGTCTTCCATCTTGCTAAGACTTATGAACAAATAGAAGGGCATATTAAAAGGGCTCTTCCCTGTGAAGTGCATTAAAAGTATGAAATGGTATTGATAGATCCTCCAAAATTTTCCCTCATAGGTAAAGTATCTTTGGATTACCCTCAAAATATTGTTGTAGGGCTCAAGCAAGTATTCTCTAGGTACAATGGCTCCATACCATTTTTTTTTGTATTCAGGTTTCAAGAAATCATTTTAATTGGACATGTCAAGAGGCACTACCTTGAACCACTACTTTATTTATAGAGGAATCTCTGTGGCAACTAAGATAGTGATATATGACACTAGAAAAGTGATCCCTCCAACCTTAACATCTAATCTACTGAAGCTCAAGGAAAATTCTTTGGTGATTTGTACATTATACCCATGGATCTTCTCATAAAATAATGAAACCAAATTTTTCAAAGGAAACTTTGATTGATGGGTCTAAGTTTATCAAAGTGAGCTCTTGAGGTTCAAATATCACAATATCACCTCCCTTGTGCTTTTTCCTATCTGGTTTTGTCATGATTTTCATAGCAAAGATGAATTCCAAGGTTCCTTAGATGAAACTTGGTGTATATCAATTAAGTGCAACACTAGAGGTAGTAATGATGAAATGGAGCTTAGATTAAGGTGTTATGACAATCCATAATGAAAACTCTACATGGAAAACTCAAACAACACAACTCATCTCCAAAACCAAAAACAAGAACTAATGTTTGATTAGTCATAGTGGGAGAAATAGAAACACAAGCACAATGCCAAAAGTGCAGTGTATGGGGTAAAAATGCTTCTTTACCTTTGGGGATGGAAACAACCAAGTATGAAGTTTCAAATCACTTAAATGATATGTCAGGATTCAATACCAAGGTGGAAAAAAAATTGTGGTTGTTTGGTGAGGGTAAGAACATGAAAATATAGCGCAACGAAAAAGTGCAGTGTATTCTTTAGGAAACACATCGAGCTAATAATTTAGAATTTTGTAGGGTTTCAATGCATTTCCTCAGCACATGGGAGTAATTTCAATGACATGCAAAATAAGGCCTTAATAAAATGAATAATTGGCACCTGGATAAATAATTTGACCACTGACTTAGAAAACGCATCACCTATTTTTGAGCTTAACACCTGTCTGCGAGCACAACGCCTCCCCTACCTTCTTTCCACAACGAACCTTAAGTGATGCTCAACGACCTCTCAATGGAAAAATGAATGGCTCTAGGGTATTTTTTGGAGGTTAACCAAGAGTTTTAACTCCCAGGGTGGTTGAATGTGAATTTCAAGGGTGATGGTTACATTATTAAAGTTGAATCATACAAACACATCAATCGTCAAAAGCACATCGCTATCCTCCTAACCGTTGTACCAATGTGATGTCATGGAAAATTGTGATTTAACATTTTAACTAACCAAACTGACCCTACAAATATGTGCCAATGATGATAAGACATGACACCATGACCTCACCCATGATTTTGAATTATATATGATCCTAGACTTACTTAACATGGCCTCTTAGGATATTAATGACTAATTTCATGATCCCTCACACACTTTAACATAATTCCATTCAATAATGAAAAATTTACTCGATATTAAGACTAATAACTTCATCTCTACTAGATCATAGCCTAACCTTTACACATTTTCCAAAATAATCTGAAAGATAAAACTTGTTTTTTGACTACTATAATTATAGGATACTAAAAAACTGATGATACTTTCTCTTGGATTGATGCATCAGTTCAGGGACTGCTCTAGGTGGAAGAAGCCTACAAGTATATTACACCTCAATCTTTACATCCTATGTTTAGTCGATGGTTCAGGAAGATTTCGGGTTGGAATATCCCTCTTAAGCTTAAATGTTTCAGATGGTTAACATGGCATAACAAGGTGTTGACGTGGGACAATTTAGGTGAGAGAGGTTTCATAGGACCAAGTAGATGCATACTATATGGATCTGATTTGGAGGATGTGGTCCACCTATTTTTGAAGTGTTCATTTTCTACACAAATTTGGCGCGGTGTTTTGAGCATATTAAACATCAATGATTATTGGAACACTATATCCATGGAATATTGTCTGAGGTACTAGATGATGGAGTATAAGGTATATCGCTCACTTCATTTATATATAATCTAGAGCATTTGGTAATGTCACGACTCATTTATTTTTCAAAACTCTCCCGCAAATATAAATGGTATTTGTATAAGTATTGTTTCTTATTTCAATGAATAGTGCCCTATGTTTAGTAAATATTTGGTGAGGAACATACTTCCATTAATTTCCACGGGTACATTCCCTCGAGGGTTCTTTGATGGTGCTACAAATAAAAATACTTGTGTATGTGGTGCATATATTGTCACTAATCTAGGACATCACTATCATTTCTATTGGAATGGATGTGTTGGCACTAATACTAGAGCCAAGGTTATTTCTCTTTGGAGGGTCCTTTTTGTGAAAAGTGGCTCGATATTGAGTCTATAGAAGTATTTTGTGATTTAAAGGTGGTGATTGAGTGGGCCAAAAAGTGTACATCTTTCAACCCTCCACTGATGATTAATTAGTCACAAAGAATTAGGTTGATTGCTAAGAAATTTCAGGTGGTGACATTTTCACACATACACAAGGAGTTAAATGGAGTTGTTGACTCTTTAGTCTAAGGTTGGACACAGTTCTCATTTTTGTGAAATTTTATACACCTCCTACCAAAATTTCACATTCTTGAGATCTGGGAAAATTCCCTTTACATAATCCAGCCTATTTATTAGTTGGTGAACTAGTCTTATTTTTTTGGTTGTTTGGATGTTGGGGTGGGTGAACATGTAATCAGATGCAACCCATATAGCGATGCCAATGCATTGAAATGAATATTTTTAGGGACTAATAAATTCACTACTTGTTTTTTCGATTGACATCATATTTTGTGTCCTTTTTCTATCATGGTTTGTGATTATGTGATATACTTTGGTTTTTATAATCTAGTTTCTATGACCCTAAGGTTCAACCAATGGAGCTCTAGGTTGGTTGCAACTAGAATTTTTTTGTTATTTGGAAAAGTATACTTTCCCCGCTAGAGCGAATTGGTCATCATTCACTTAATGTAGGGTGAGAATAAATATATTGATAGATACCAATTCTTTCAATGGGAGACTGATTATGGACTTTTTGATGTAACATGAAGGTAGAATGCATGAGATACAGTTAGCTAATTGGTTATTCTATGTTCATTTTGTGGAAAATAGAACTCTAAACTTATGTAAACAACTTTTATTAATATGAATACTATTGCGTTTTTCCTTGTTGAAAAAAAAACACCTATGCCACCCTTGCCACTCATTATCAAAGATAGACCATCTGATGTGACATTATTTTTACCACTACTAAGTCAATGGCTAATACAGAGATTTGAATTTTTTTTGATAAAAAATGCTTTAATATAATTTTGGTTTCATAAATAAATTCACTTTATCAAAAAATTATATCTTATTTAACTAATAAAAAATAAACTTATAAAATTATGTATTCAAAAGAAATTATGTGTGTTTGTGCATCTCAAAATTCTATTAATCAATCAGAAATGGATTACATCACATTTTATGTCCCAATGTCGCATATGCTACAGTAACAAAGTTGAGACGTATGATACTAGGCATAGAAAATGAGACATAGAGGAGTAGAAGAAACAATTACAAAGGATAATCACTCAAATTATGTCTTTTCCTCAAGGTGACCTTTCTTTCTTTTATTTTTAGAAACCTTTACCCAACCTTCCAAAGGTGGGTTTAACAAAGCTATATGTAGATTATCATTGTGTGTTGAAAAGATTCCTTATCAGTGTCTGAATAAGATGACTCAAGAACTTTTTTTAATACACACGAAGGAGGATTATTACTCATTATCTCTATGCTTGTTGAAGAAGCATGGTTCAAAATAGGAGCCTCAAGAGATGTCTGAGGTCCTGAGAACTAGACCTTGTCCCTCGAATGTTTTTCGTCATTAGATCCTTCATCATCCCTGTCTGAAGAAAAATAATCCTTGTCATCCATACGAGGAGGTTTGCAAGGCTTCCAAATTTTAGTTTTGGAATTTTGGATGTTTTACTTCTGTTAAGATTTTAATATTGGGAAAGAATTCTATAAATGGCCTATTTCATGACATAAGCAACAATGAAAAGTAGTATTCTCATAATCTAGAGTCTAGTTTTAGTGAAAATCACCTATTTTTAAATTGATTTTATATATAAACCCTTTATTGATATCAATTTCAACACAAATATTACCATAGGTGTATACTCCAAGGTACCCATGAGAGGCATCAATAACAAGGAAATGGCTTAGGGAATATCTAATGCCCTGAAAGATTACGTTGTGTCACAAGTGAGCAGGTAGATTAGGAAGCCAAACCCATATTGGCAGCTTGGTATCAATAGCTGTGGAAGGGTAAAAATATGGAAACTAAGGGGTTATGAACAATCTGAAATTTCCCCAAAACCATGACCCTTTAGATAAAGCTTTATGATAATATTAAGATTCCCCAAATAACACAATGAAGAAGCCTTTTCAACAAAATATAACTTTGGAATTATCAATCCATGAAGAACGGATCCATTGGTAATTATTAGTCACTCAGGTCCAAGGGCCATTACAATTAAATATTAGGGTTGAGTTTGAATAAATTTGGTAGAGATTCTCCAGATCGGGGTGAGAGATTTCTAGGGATGGAATTTCCTCAAAATTTTCAACCAAAAATGGTCCACTATTTATTTGGGTTGATCTTCCTTATTGGGTTGAGTATGGAAAACATATTTATAAGAAAAATCCCAAGAGAAGGAAGGATTAACCCCAAACCCTCATCATTGATCTATATCAGATCTTAATCAAAATGTGCTCGAGGGTTTGTAAATTGCAAGTGTTAAAATTGACTTTTTGAGAGTTTTTATGTTAATTTTTAAACACATAAAGCATGAAAATATACTCTGAAATATGTAGAAACAACATATAATTACACCATAAAAATAACCACAACACAACAAATGATTGAGTTCACCCCTCTTAGGCTACGTCTCCTAGGTCCATCTTCCAATGGTTTGTCCCTCTTTCATTATGCTCAAAATGGTGATTACATACATTTACAGTGCTCAAATGGCTTCAAAACATGTTCCATATGCTTCAAAATACCCAAAAATTCCTGTCTAGCCTCTTTCTGATCCAAAATTGGCCAAAAATTGGGGAAGTTATGAGCCTCCCAAATATTTCTGCTAATCGCACCACAATTTCCCCAAAATCTGGACCGGTCCTACAATTTCGCCCTTATTTCAGCTAACCAAGTAACAATTTCTTGGAAATTTGGGCGAAATTTTCAAATCGTTTAAATGCATAATGCCACGCAAAATCCAAATTTCAAACCATATATAATATGGTTAAATGTTTTTTCTAATAAAAATACAAGTGGCTAATATAACCGTCAACAGTTTAAATAGAGCATGTCACATGGTTACAGTGACAGTTTAGGTGGCTTAGAGTGGTCGTATTCACCTCCACCGCACCCCGGGTCACAATGCATGGTCATTTGGTATCAATATGGGGGGGGGTCGGGGCTAAGCCATGACCCCTCACCTCGACCTCTGAAATACATAACATTTAAATATAGTTTTCAACGTATGTATTAATAAGGAATTCGGTGGAGCGGTTGGTTAAAACTTGGCAATGCTATGGTGGAGGTCACAGTGTCAAATCTGGTGTAGTGCAGTTCAGACTTTCCAACCAATTTTTGGTGGGCGGCCTCAGGTTGGGCCACATGGCAGCATCTGGTTGGCCATCAATCTAACCAATGAAAATTTTCCAATCAAAAACCAATAGAAACTCGACAAGTGGTGAGCTTGACAAGCCTAAAAACAATTACCTTTCGACCAACCAGAAGAGGCCAAGTAGCAGCCTGCCACTGGCCCAAAAATTTTCCCTATCAGCTGTCATTTTTGGAAATTTTTCCTATTTAGAAAAACAAACAGATGTGTTTCTAGGAGCATACGATGTCATTTTTCTATGAGATGGGTTGTGCTAGATTCAAAACGACGAGATATACGCAGTCATTCATATTCCACACCATTCTGACAACTTTAATTTTTTAGCATAATTTTGAGCACCTGATAAAACCTCCCCACTGTAATATTTTGAACCCCAAAAACTATTCCATTACTGAACATGTGGATGATAGTACAACATCCTCACCCTTTCGGTCTCAATCCACTGGAATTTTCTTGAATTCAACAATTTGATCTTTTCATGAAAATTGACATTTTTCCTTGATTCTGGAGACCCTGTCTTATTGTTGTAGATACCATCTTTCTACAATTTCCCAAAATTTGCAAAACAACAGACTTTCCTTGAAGAAACAAAAATTTTCCATCCTCGGTCATCAATCAAAGGAAACTTAAACAACTTGAAATTCTTCTCACCTCAAACACTGTTGACATGACGATGTTTAGCTTGTCTTACCTTGTGCTTGGCTTGACTCTTGACCAAATGTGATTGCCATTGTTAAGTCCCTATATTAATAGTGTAGTCCCTTATTATGTTAGTGTAGCCCCCCTTATTGTTATTTTTGTAACCCTGTAACCCCCATATTGTATTACTACACCCTTACATTATTATTGTTAGGTCGGCTAGGATTACATTGTGCCCCACTAGGATTATATTGTGGCCCCAAGGACTCCTATATATAGAAGGAGGTTTTGGTCATTTGTATCATCCAAGAATTGTTCATTCATGTAATGAATTGGATGTTGCCCACTCAAAGTGGCTTATTCCTAAGGCATTGATATCTCTTTTCTTCTCTTTTTGGAGTTGGTTTCACAACATTTGGTATCAGAGCTTTGAGATTCTAGGGTTTCGCTGCTCCAAACAGGTCATTGTGGCATTTTCGCTATAAATTTTTTTCTACGAAGGTTCAGAATCTGAAATTTTTAGAGTGTGAAGCCAAAATCCTGAGGAGCATCGTCACAAAATTTCAGAGCTTGGTTCGGAACATTTTCGAAGATATGATCTGTGCAATTTAGGTCATTTTGCAGGCTCCTGAATTTAACCTAAACTAGTCATCGTGGTATTTTCGTAATAAATTTTTTTCTACGAAGTTTCAAAAGCTGAAATTTTAGAGTGCAAAGCTACAATCTTAAGGAACATTGTTGCAAAATTTCAGATATTGGTTCACAATATTTTCGGAGATATGATTTGTGGAAGTTAGGGCTTTTTTAGGCTTCTGAATTTCATCTCAAAGAGGTGATCGTGGGAAAATATTAATAGCTCTCTCTCTGAGCATCAGATTGGAATGATGTAAAAAGTGGCCCCAAGTACATGGACTGTAGTTTTCGTTCTATAAATTTCAGAGCCAAAAGAGTAAACAGTGACACATGGCAAGTCATACAAGTCGCTCTATTGAACCAGTCCATAATTAGGTCATCGTAGGAGATTGGGCACAAATTTGTCTTAAAGAATCCAAATTAGGTCAGACCTGTGGCATTCTAAAGAGAATTCAGAGTGCTATTGTAGTGCCAAATTTTAGATATTGAGGATCTTCAATTATAGAGACAATTCAGTTTCAATATCAAGCGCCTCAAAATCAAGAAAAAGGTGTGTATTTGGTTTTTAAAATTGCATAAAATTTGTTTGAAAAAGAAGTTTGAAGTGATTCCAAGGGCATATTTTAGAATTTTTATTAGTATTGGGTTCTATAATGCCTCAAAAAAATAATTCCATACCCATTAAGCCCTCAAAAAGCTATACTATGACGCATGAAGAGGAAGAATTGCAGTATGAGATATCAAAATTACGGTACCAAGTGCAACAAATTTCGATCTTATGAAGAGAAATAGAAGATGACATAGATGGTTTAAAAGCAGAAATGAAGGCTAAGTTGGATGGTTTGAAGGATCAAGTAATAGCTAATATGGATGATAAATTATTGGAAGATCACATCGAGCATCAACAACAAGTTCTCCAACTCTCAAAGGATAACCTAAATTTGGTGCAGAATCTAATGAAACAACAGGAAAATCAACATCACATCGAAATAATTTCTGATGCAGTCATAGAAACAAGAACTCGACAAGTACGATCAATTTCAGAGTATCTCAGCAAGAGGAAGAACTTTCATGTAGAATATTCCACATGGGAGGATGAGAATTTTATACAGAAGCATCAAGAAATAATCAAGCGTTGAGGACAACACTTGTTTGAAGGAGAGGCGCATGTTAAGTCCCTATATTAATAGTGTAGTCCCTTAGTATGTTAGTTTAGCCCCCCTTATTGTTATTTTTGTAACCCTGTAACCCCCA
Source organism: Pinus albicaulis (assembly GCA_034641835.2). NCBI lineage: Eukaryota > Viridiplantae > Streptophyta > Pinopsida > Pinales > Pinaceae > Pinus > Pinus albicaulis. The sequence goes on from CM076578.1 coordinate 1,936,716,718, forward strand.
TATTATTATTATTGCACCCTTACATTATTATTGTTAGGTCGGCTAGGATTACATTGTGCCCCACTAGGATTATATTGTGGCCCCATGGACTCCTATATATAGAAGGAGGTTTTGGCCATTTGTATCATCCAAGAATTGTTCATTCATGTAATCTATTGGAGGTTTCCCCCTCGAAGTGGCTTATTTCTAAGGCATTGATATCTCTTTTCTTCTCTTTTTGGAGTTGGTTTCACAATAGCCATTGCCATGAAATATCCCATTTCAAAGACAACACATTATTAAACCCAAAAGAATAAATTTTGAGACCAATTCCCTCTTTGTCAAATTTCTTTGGTGCTTTCTCTTTGATCTTTGCACTCTCTTGCACCAACATCTTGTTCTCATCACTGATCAACAATTATGCATGCTTCTGCAATTTTACCACATCTTGTTGACCTCTTTTGAAAGGAAACATGTTATAATCCTGAAACATATTATCACAACCATTAGAAACCTTAATGAAATCATATTTTTAATTTGATCTATCACCTTGAAAGGCCTCATTCACAACATATTTATCCTTGAACATTAACAAAGCAAAATTTTGACTAGCATTCACAATTCTTTTCATTTGTCCAGCGTGCATAAGAAATAAACTCATCTTCTTCCTATGCACTCTAACAATGTACTCAATCCCATTATTGAACAAGTGATACTTATTCTCATGGAGATGAAATATTTCTCTCCTATCATAAAGATATGGGCTACCCAAAATAATACAAGAAATATTAAGCATAACAACATCAATTTCAATTTCATCAAGAAAGTTTACATTGATTGCAAATCTAAGTATGCACTTCCTCATCATTGCAAATTTGCATTCTTACATATCTAACCTAAAGGATAAGGCATTGGATGAGGAATGGTTTCTAAATCCAACTTCTTGACTAAGTCTTCTGAAATGAGATTTTCTTGTGAACCACTATCAAATAGGGTGTCAATTTTTGTATGCCTTAAAATAAATCTAACATGGAAAATTTCAATTCTTGTTTCATCATCTTGAGTACTATTGAGACAACTTGAATAACTAGTACTTGAAATGTCATTACCTTTCAAACCCATTGTGATTATATTTGTTTCATCTCTGGAAGAAGAACCTAAATCATGTGTTTTTGTAGCAGTTTTCTTCTCCTTCTCCTTGTTTTTAAGCTTGTTGGGTCTCATCTCTAGATGAATTTTCCAGAAATGATCTTCATCATTTCCATATTTGGAACAATTTTTACATGTGAGTTTTTCTTTCTCCATCTTGATGGAAGCATTATTATTACCCTTACCCTTGAACTTACCCTTTCCTTTCTCTTTAGACTCAAAGGTATTCTCACGTGTCTCCTCTGAAACATGTTTCCCTCTTGCCTCTAAATGTGTGGCATGTACACAAAATTCATCTAAATTTTAAGGATTAAACATGAGAATAGTATGTCTTAGGTAACTATGCAAACCTCCAATGTAATTTAGCAAAGTTTCTTGAGATGTTAAATCTACACCCAAAATTAGTACTCTTCTCCTAAATGCTTGAGTATATATTTGCACAATTTATCCTTTACCTTGCCTAAAGTTTTTCCAGTCCCTTATAGCCTTTTGCATGTATACTAATGGATAAAATTGTCTCAGCAAGAACAAAAGCATTCCAAGAGGTTAAGACCTCACCATTTTTCTTCATGTCCTCTTGATTTTTGGCTTCCCACCAAATAAGAGCTACACTTTCCAATCTTAGTGAAGCACGTTGAATCTTTGTGTCATCATCCTTGATTCTTTGTATCCTGCAATAAACTTCAAGTTGACGTACCTAATTGTCTAATGTTTTAGCATTTACCTCTCCATCATGCATATGCAAATCAAACTTAATGTCAACCTTCAAAAATGGAGTTTTACCATGACATTTTGGAGAATGTGGAGGTGTCTTTGAAGGGCTTGTTTTGGAAGAAGATGATGGTGAAGATGGTGGTGAGGATGGTGGTGAGGAGAATGGTGGTGTCAAAGGTGGTTTGTCACCATTTCTATTACCTTTTGAAGGCTTGTCTCCATCTCCTTCTTCTCCTTTTTAAGACGTATCCCCCTTTGAAATATTGGAGCTCTCACCTTGCATCCTTGTACTTCTCTACTCATAGAGAAATTTCACCATTCTTGTCATATAAAAGAATTATTTCCTGAAGGCTTTTTCATCTTCTGACATATTTTCAATATATCCTTCATGTGACATACTTTCTAAAGCTTCAACTACATTTTTAGGAAGCAATTGTGGTAGAGATTGTGGCAAACTTGCTCTCATTGTCCTTGACCTAAATTGAAGACTTGCAACCACAAGCTTTCCTTCTCCTCTCTTGAGCTTCAACCTTGTAAGAATCACATACACTTTCAAATATTTAAATCCTTGCAGTAGAAAATAAACCTAAGCTCTGATACCAAACTTGATATATATGAGGTCTTAATCAAAATGTGCTTGAGGGTTTGTAAATTGCAAGTGTTAAATTTGAGTTTTTGAGAGCTTTTATGTTAATTTTCAAACACATAAAGCATGAAAATAAACTCTAAAATATGCAGAAACAACAAAAAATTACACCATAAAAATAAACACAACATAGCAAATGATGAAGGAGTTTACCCCTCCTGGGCTACGTCTCCTTGGTCCAACTTCCAATGGCTTATCCCTCTTTAATTACGCTCAATATGGTGATTACATACATTTACAATACTCAAATGGCTTCAAAACCTACTCCGTCAGCTTCATAATATCCAAAAATTCCTATCTAGCCTCTTTCTGATCTGAAATTGGTCAAAAAATGAAGAAGTTATGAGCCTCCCTAGTTTTTCTACTAACTGCACCACAATTTCCCCAAAATTCGGACCGGTCATATAATTTTGCCCTTATTTCGGCTAACCGAGCAACAATTTCCTGGAAATCCCGTCGAAATTTTCGAATCGTTTAAATGCATAATGCCTCCCAAAGTCCAAAATTCAAACCTTATATAATATGGTTAATTATTTTTTTTAATAAAAATATGGGTGATTAATATAATCGTTGCTAGTTTAAACGAAGCATGCCACATGGTTACAATGACGGTTTAGGTGGGTTAGAGTGGTGGTCTTCACCTCCGTCGCAACCCCAGTCACAATGCAAGGTTGTGTGGTATCAATATATGTGGGGGGGTTGGGGCTAAGCACTGGCCCCTTACCCTAACCTCTGAAATACATAACATTTAAATGTAGTTTTCAATGTATGTATTAATAAGGAATTAAGTGGAGAAAACTTAGAAATTTTATGGTGGAGGTCACAATGTTGACTCCAGTGCGGTGCAGTTCAGACTTTCCAACCAATTTTTGGTGGCCCCCGTGCTGCCACGTGGCAGCCTCCAATTGGGCCACATGGCAACATGTGGTTGACCATCAACCCAACCAATGAAAATTTTCCAATCAACAACTAATATAAACTCGACAAGTGGCAAGGCATGAAAGGCCTAAAAATAATTACCTTTTGACCAACCAGAAGAGGCCACATGGCAGCCTACCACTAGCCCAAAATTTTTCTCTGTCAACTATCATTTTTTCAAAATTTGCATGTTTGGGAAAACAAGTAGAACGTGTTTCTGGGAGCATACTGTGCCATTTTTCCGTGAAACGAGTTGTGTCAGATTCAAAACAACGAGGTCTACACTTTTATTCATGTTTCACACTGTTTGGGTTCCAGTGTTTTGGCCAGATTGGCAAGACCAAAAGATTGGACAACATCAGAACTGCTTTGGGGTCCTAGGATCTAGCCCTCCTAGACCTGGAGAGGGATCTCTCCATTAAAGCAAAGAATGATATATCTTTGAAGCTCAAAATGAGGTATTAGGCTAGGTATGAAGCACGAAGGGGGTTTTAAAATGATTTGGTTGGTTGTTGGGTTGGTCATGACATCATCGACTGAGAAGGTAATGGGAGGAGAGGATCAAAGCAGCAAGATGTTTCGGTAAATGAGGATAGGTTAGGAATGTGCCATCCATTGGGCTATGGAGTCATGAAAGGAGATTACTTAAAAAATAGTTAGCCAAGGCATTCATAGGGAAAGTCATCTATAGTAAAGGATCTTTGAGATAGATGATGGAGTGGAACATTAAGGAGAGAAAGGTGGAACACAAAGGGCAACTTGAGATCAGACCAGAGGTCATCTAACTCCATATCTACTTCAACATACTCTCAAAGGGAAAACACATAAGATTTAAACATAAAACTAGGCCTGAGATCATAGAAGGGCTTTTAACCTTCAATGCTTTGACACCAACTCATGAGATATTGGAAAGGCCAATCTGTTGAACAAGGACCCCAGTGGACAGGGCTTACACTAAATCCCCGGTATCCCAAATCCTCTAGCTTGAACCTCAACAAGAACAAATAAGCAACAAACCCGGAATTCACACATCAGCTAGCAGTGGAAAGCAGCTACTACACTGGTTAAATTGCATGAATTTTCCCTTAGATTCACTATCAGCAGAAAACATCAAAGGTAGGGAGACCAGAAACATAGGGTACCATGCGAGGGAAAATCCTATGTTATATTTCTAATGTGTACTAGAAGACCAATGAATAGCATGAAAAATGTAATAAAACAATATAATGAGAAAAACATCACCCGTAGTAATAGACCAGGATCCTGTGAAATCTGCTTGATTAATTGATGCAAAACCAGTCACATACACTGAGCTCAATGGCTGATTGCAGTCCAAAATTTCAACTCCTAGCCTACAACATTACAAACTACTATGCTACTCTCTCCCAAAACTGTTCTAACAGTAAAAAATGAATCCCTACAACTACAACAGCAACAACGCAACCCTTTGCAATATGTTCTCGGGGATTCTTATAGGAAAAATGGATAGCAGGAGCAGGTGATACACATTAAATCAATCCATTAAGACAGAGTGGAGGGGATGTTCATGCCCACTCTTCTTAATAGCTCTGCGCTGTACTTTTTGGTCTAGTTCGGAGTCTCTGTCAGGTCGATATTTGACCTCTAATGTTTCTTTGGAGTCCTTTATGGCTGTAAGGCACTCTGTTCTATCTTCTGAAGAAAGTAAGGTGATTGAAGGTCTTTTGTGCTCCCATACCTCCATTATTATTGTCCTGACAGTCTTTGGAAGTTTTCTGTCAGTGGGATGGCCCTCGGGAGCTCAGGGAGGCATGGAGACTTCTGTCGAGGGTGTACTGTCTGAGAAAAAGTACTGCTGATGTTGAAAGCAGATATGGCTTTTTTCATGTGCTATTTTAATCTTTGAATTACGTCTTTTCCTTTGATCACAAGATTAAAGTAAAAAAATTCCAATTACGGACTTTAACCCCCTCAATCCTCCTCTGTTGTTCCACTGACCGCTGCTATAGTGGCCTCTCTATATACCCGAATCACAGTGACTGCGATTGCGGAGGCAGAGTGAATTTCATCACCCTATATACCCTGCAACAATGAAATAAACCAATTATAAAAGCTAGGGGTGGCGGAAGAAATGCTGTGAGGCCTGGAAGACTGGTGGTGCAACTGTGGAAACGGTGGCCGCAGTGGAGGAAATGGTGAAAAATACTACAGAATGGAAGTTAGGGGCAGAATGAAATAAAATTTAAAATAAAGCATTAAAGTTCTAATGTTAGGCAGAATGGTAAAACATTTCAATGTAAGACATTGAAATATTGATGCGTGCGGAAGAAATGAAGTTTCAATGTAAATCGTGTAAATTGGACCTTGGCGAGTATACAAAGAAATGAATGAAAATGCAACGAAATGAGCTGCTATTGTGGGACTCGGAAAATGACGGAGGGAGATTAGCTATGGACCGTTGGATCTCAGGAGGAGATCAACGGCAGAGGTTAAATGATGAAGTTAATAGGGGCTCCGATGAAGAAATATGGTGGAGGGCGCGATGCAATATGGATAGTAGATCTTGGATTGAACGAACGGTCACGATCGAATCGGCAGGGGAAAAGATGGGTGCAATGAGCGGGGAACGATGAAATCTAGACCATTGGATCTCAAGAGATCAACGGTCAGGATTGGATCAGAGAATCGCAATCGGAGAAGACAGAAAGAGGCACTTTAAGGTTTTTCCGATTGACGATTGGGGCAACGATGCGATTAGCGCTTGACCATTGGATTTAAAGGGGAATCAACGACGGCGATCATGATCAGGGGTAATGAAAAGAGGGGATGGGCGGAGAAGGGTTAAAAGCGATATCCATCAAATCTATTCAATCAATGGAGGAGACCGAAGTGAAGGTTCATAGAACAAAGTTCAATCGCATCGGAGAAAACCATTTAACAAAGAAAGCACACGTATGGAACCCTCCGATTGCGATAAGCGCCTAGAGCTTCAGCGCCTAGTCCTGGGCGTGGGTCACGTGGTGGGGAAGTGGTTAAGGGGGCTGGTCGTAAGAGGCTTAAGCCTATTATATGGAAAAGTGGGTTTTTGGCTTAATTTTAGTGCTTTTTAAGGCCAATAGAGGGATTCGGTAAAGGGAGAAAGGGACTATTAAACTAGACAAAAGGTGTTTGAAAGGTTTAAAAAGGGGAATTAGGGTGATTTGGGGGGTTAAGGAGGGAAATAAAGAAGTGAGGAAGGGATGAAAACAGAGGCTTAATGGGGATGAAAAAGAAGGAAAAATGAAGGCCTTTTGGGCATTTTCTTCACAACAGAGAGGCTTTTAAACCGGGAACAGCAGCGAGGATTTATCAAAGGGAAAAGGCACAAGGAGGCTTCAAGGATGATGTGTTTTTGGAGGATATGCATTCCTTGAAGGCTAAAAAAACCTTTTAGCCCCCTGTTTTCTTGTCAAAAAATTCATAGGGGGCTAACAGTGGTTCCACATGGGGATGGCTTCTTCTTGAAGGAGTCAAGAATTCAGAAAATAAATATTTGGAGTATGTCGGATGCCTAATCCTTGATACTTCCATTTTCTTCTTTGATTCAGCTGCCAAAAATCATGAAGACACATATCTGTAGCAAAAATTACTCAAACAGCTACCTACCCATCCTATAGTCCTAACATTTTTTCTTCTGGGTGTATTTTGGACTTGCAAACCCTTTACATCATCAATTTTTCAAACAGAAAAATAAACCTATTCTATTTCTACCCTTATTACTCCATGAGACCAGATTAAACTATTGGCCTCATAGTTTCTCTACCTAAACTACTGTCTGCTAGGATTAAACTATCTAGCAAACTTCTTCTGTACATTCTAAGACAGAAATTGAAAAAAAATCAAGCCAGGTTTAGACTGTCTGGCTTGTTGTGGACCATGGCATAATAGACAAAACTTATCATGGACTGTAAGCCTCGCAGAAATTAAAGCAACTTCCTAAATTCTCATGGACTGAGCTTTATTGAGCTTTTCCTACCTACCCTACTCTACTTGATTATTTACAAGTCTAGCTTACAAACATTGTCTTCCAATGTAACCAATCCATCAAATGATCCCATGACTGGTCTTCTCTGCTCATCTCCTTGAGCATGCTGGATAGGCAGGGCTGGTCCCACTCTCTTTGTTCCACAATGGCAACTTTCAAAAAAATTCGTGTTGTCTGCAACATGCTACTTAAAAATACCTTCGATCCTTCTTCAAATGTTTGCAGAAAATGAACGTAAGGATCATGGAATGATACCTGGTTATGAATATTTGGAAAGTAGGCTTCAACCAGGATTTATTTTTCTGCCACTGGATTGAGAAAAATACTCTCTTGGGGTAGAGTGACTCCTTCATCTTCTAAACTGGAGGATTGATCGTATATTGCAGTTGAGCCCTCTTGGAGCTCTGATATATTCAGCTCCGATGTGCTGAGTTCTGTGAAAAGTTCAATGTATTCTTGAGCAGGGGCATTTTCCATTGCTTCCTCTTTTTCAAGATAAGGCTCTTTACTTTCATCATGCTCAAGAATCTCTTCTTTGCCTTCCTCCTCATATTCTGAAAGGAAGGACTGCTGATCTCCGATCTCATGACATTCATCAGTAATGCTTTCATAACTTTCCCCATCAGTGTCATAGATAGGCTAACTTGGTTCATTGCTTATCTGGAGTTGTTGGCCCTGACTTTCCTCCCATGATACTACCGATGATGATCCTGTAAGCTCAGATTCCCTCTGGAAACAATCATCATCAAATAGATCATAGCTAGGGAATTCATAATCGTAAGCAATGTCACCAATCAAACCTGTCGGGTTCTCAGCAGGTCTTTCTTCGTCCTGATCCGCAGAGGAGTCTTCTAGATCTGTATCAGTTCTGTAGAAGATTTCAGAGGTGGACTGTGTGTTTGATATTCGATCCATCTCTTCTTCTGTCAATGGAGAACTTTCTTTTTTAACACTGATAGAAGAATAGCAGTCCTCTACTTCTTGTACGAACTGATCTGGAGGTTGGATATCTTCTTGAGCCTCATCTTGAGAATTTTCCCGAGCAAGAGCAAACTCCAGACCAAGATCATCATACGTTTCTTGCTCATCGTCCAAGTCTGGAGTTGGCCCTTGCTCTGGAAAATGCATGGGCTGCTCTGAATAACCATCATTTGCATTCAGGTTAGCCATATACATCTCCGGCACTTTACCAAACATGTTTGCTATTCTATTTAATTTATCTGCCAAAGCATCTAGCTTTGCATCTCTTTCCATGTTTGGATCCATGTTTCTGCAAAGAAGGTCACTGCATCTTCTCAACCAGTTCAGATTCTTCTACCAGTGGATTCATTAGGTCTATTAGGGAATATAGAGTGTGGAGTCACCAGGTGGATGATTTTGGACATTGGAAATAGACTGTTGTCCACCATCAGCATTTAAATACCAATCTAAATGCATTGGTCTGAGTTGTTCCCTAGTGGATTCGCCATTATGTTGGGGACTGCAATGGGTCACAGACCAATGTTAGCAGTTAAGGACTCTCAGATTTTTTCCCCAGTGTAGTCGCCATTATGTTCGGCTTCCAGTGTTTTGGCCAAATTGGCAAGACCAAAAGACCGGACAACATCAGAACCACTTTGGGGCCCTAGGATCTAGCCCTCCTGGACCCGAAGAGGGATCTCTCCATTAAAGAAAATAATGATATATCTTAGAAGCTCAAAATGAGGTATTAGGCTAGGTATGAAGCACGAAGGGGGGTTTAAAATCATTTGTTTGGTTGTTAGGTTGGTCATGAGATCATTGACTGAGAAGGTAATGGGAGGAGAGGAGCAAAGTAGCAAGATGTTTTGGTAAAAGAGGATAGGTTAGGAATGTGCCATCCATTGGGTTATGGAGTCATGAAAGGAGATTACTTAAAAATAGTTAGCCAAGGCATTCATAGGACAAGTCATCTATACTAAAGGATCTTGAGATAGATGATGGAGTGGAACATTAAGGAGAGAAAGGTGGAACACAAAGGGCAGCTTGAGATCAGACCAGAGGTCATCTAACTCCATATCTACTTCAACATACTCTCAAAGGGAAAACACATAAGATTTAAACATAGAACTAGGCCTGAGATCATAGAAGGGCTTTTAACCTTCAATGCTTTGACACCAGCTCATGAGATCTTGGAAAGGCCAATCTATTGAACAAGGACCCCAGTCTATAGGGTTACACTAAATCCCCGATATCCCAAATCCTCTAGCTTGAACCTCAACAAGAACAACTAAGCAGCAAACCCAGAATTCACACATCAGCTAACAGTGGAAAACAGCTACTACACTGGTTAAATTGCAAGAATTTTCCCTTAGATTCACTATCAGCAGAAAACATCAAAGGTAGGGAGAGAAGAAACATAGGGTACCATGCGAGGGTAAATCCTATGTTATATTTATGATGCGTACTAGAAGACCAATGAACAGCATGAAAAATGTAATAAAAAAATATAATGAGAAAAACATCACCCGTAGTAATAGACCAGGATCTTGTGAAATCTGCTTGATTAATTGATGCAAAACCAGTCACATACACTGAGCTCAATGGCTGATTACAGTCCAAAATTTCTCCTCCCAACCTACTACATTACAAACTACTCTGCTACTCTCTCCCAAAACTTTTCTAACAATAAAAAATGAATCCCTACAACTACAACAACAACAATGCAACCCTTTACAATATGTTCTCGGGGATTCTTATAGGAAAAATGGATAGCAGGAGCAGGTGATACACATTAAATCGATCCATTAAGACAGAGTGGAGGGGATGTTCATGCCCACTCTACTTAATAGCTCTGCGATGTACTTTGTGTTCTGGTTCAAAGTCTGTCAGGTTGATATTTGACCTCTAATGTTTCTTTGGAGTCCTTTATGGCTGTAAGGCACTCTGTTCTGTCTTCTGAAGCAAGTAAGGTGATTGAAGGTCTTCTGTGCTCCCATACCTCCATTATTGTTGTCCTGACAGTCTTTGGAAGTTTTCTCACAATGGGATGGCCCTCAGAGCTCGGGAGGCATGGAGACTTCGTCGAGGGTGTACCGTCTCGAGAAAAAGTATTGCTGATGTCAGTGCGTATATGTCTTTTTTTTTCATGTGCTCTTTTAATCTTTGAACTATGTCTTTTAGGTCTAAGTTTCGATTAAAGTATCGAATTTTCAATTACGGACTTTAACCCCCTCAATCCTTCTCTGCTGTTACACTGATCGCTGCGGTAATGGCCTCTCTGTATTTCCGAATCACAGTTACTACGATTACGGAGGTGGAGTGAATTTCATCACTCTGTATACCCCACACAGTAAAATAAACCAATTATAAAAACCAGGTGGCGGAAGAGATCCAGGTGGCGGAAGAAATGTTGTGAGGCCTGGTAGTCTGGTGGCGCAACTGTGGAAATGGTGGCCGCATTTGAGGAAACGGTGAAAAATACTGCATAATGGAAGTTAGGGGTGGAATGAAATAAAATTTAATATAAAGCATTAAAGTTCTAATGTTAGGCGGAATGGTAAAACATTTCAATGTAAGACATTAAAATATTAATGCAGGCTAAAGAAATGAAGTTTCAATGTAAATCGTGTAAGTTTGACTTTGGCGAATATACAAAGAAATGAATGAAATTGCAACAAAATGAGTTTCTATCATGGGACCCGAAATGGTGGAGGTCGACATTGTAAGAATCGTTGGATCTCAAGAGGAGATCAACGACGAGGTTAAATGATGAAGTTAATAGGGGCTCCGATGAAGACATATGGTAGAGGGCATGATGCAATATGGACAAAAGAGATTCTAGATTGAACGCATACCAACATCGAATCAGCTGGGAAAATACTGGGTGCAATGAGTGGGGAACGATGAAATCTCTGACCGTTGGATCTCAAGAGATCAACGATTAGGATTGGATCGAATAATCGCAATCAGAGAAGACAGAAGGAGGCACTTTAAGGTTTTTCCGATTGGCTATTGGGGCAGCGATGCGATTGGCACTTGACCGTTGGATTTAAAGGGGAATCAACAGTGGAGATCATGATCGGGGGTAACACAAAGAGGGGATGGGCAGAGAAGGGTTAAAAGTGATAGACGTCAGATCTATTAAATCAACGGAGGAGATCGAAGCAGAGGTTCATAGAACAAAGTTCAATCGCATCGGAGAAAACCATTTAACAAAGAAAGCGCACGTATGGAACCCTCCGATTGCGATAAGCACCCGGAGCTTCAGCCCCTGGTCCTAGGTGCGGGTCACGTGGTGGGGAAGTGGTTAAGGGGGCTGGCCGTAAGGGGCTTAAGCCTATTATATGGAAAAGTGGGTTTTTAGCTTAATTTTAGTTCTTTTTAAGGCCAACAGAGGGATTCGGTAAAGGGAGAAAGGGACTCTTAAACCAGACAAAAGGTGTTTGAAAGGTTTAAAAAGGGGAATTAGGGTGATTTGGGGGGTTAAGGAGGGAAATAAAGAAGGGAGGAAGGGATGAAAACGGAGGCTTAATGGGGATGAAATAGAAGGAAAAAAGAAGGCCTTTTGGGCATTTTCTTCACAACAGAGAGGCTTTTAAACCGGGAACAGCAGCGAGGATTTATAAAAGGGCAAAGGCACAAGGAGGCTTCAAGTATGATGTGTTTTCGGAGGAGATGCATTCCTTGAAGGCTCAAAAAACCTTTTAGCCCCCTGTTTTCTTGTCAAAAAATTCATAGGGGGCTAACACACACTATTCTGATAACTTTCATTTTTAAGCATAATTTTGAGCACCTGATCAGTCATACACAAAGAACAATAAAAAAAATGGCATCTTTACCAATGTTATAGGCTAAGAGATGGGAAGCATTGTCCAACTACTTATATTCAAAAAATAGTTTCTCACTCGAATATCCAAAGAATACTTGAGGTCTCAAACTAGATATAAGGAACAAACCCCAATGAGTAGTGGATGCCTAGAGAGAATCTTCACAAAGATTTGACAACAAGTTTGTGAATCTAACATAATGTCTTCTGATGACATGTGAGAAAGGAGTGTAACGGGGGTTAATCCTCAGTTTTCCGCTATACCTAGGCCACTGATTTCCTTTGATTGGATGACTTCTAATGGTATATTGCCATAGTTTCCATCCAATGGATCGAGCTCCTCCACCCTTCTGGCAACACCAAAAACCACAACCATTTGCAGCTTCTGTAGCCTTACTACCTTCCTAACTTCCTTTTTTGGGGCCATTTTTCCCATAAACTTGTTGCCTTGAGGATTCAAGACAATTTCAACATATTATACTTTGTGCAAAGCATGTTTAGTGCATTCAACACCTACTTTAATTCCTTTGGCCTCATTTTTAATGATTTTAGAGGCGTTCCCAACTACTATTTGAGCAATATTGTGTTGTTTTGTATTCTTCACAATCACATTTATATATATATATATATATATATATAGATAGATAGATAGATAGATAGATAGATAGATAGATAGATAGATATATATATATATATATAACTGGAAGAAACCTTGGAAAAAACATTATTCATAAACTAATAAAAAAATCAAAAGTGTTTGGCCATATATTAAAAAGTATACTCCAGTAAAATATAGACTAATAGGTAATGTGATTGACAAAATTATAAGTAAATTGACTTCATATTTAACTTGCTTATATGAGAAAAACAACGTTGGATGGACTAGTCATAAAAGACATGTATTTTTATTCAATAAGATTGGTTTAAAAATATTAAACATTATAATGAAGGTGTTTTATTTTTATAGACAAATTATACATTAGGTCCCTATAATGACTGTGATTTTATGTGAAAAATAGTCAGAATTTATACTAATTTCAATTATTTATGTTTATTAAAAAACATCTTAATGAATAATGACACATGCTTGATCCTCATCATTAACTAGTTCAATTGATATGCCAAATTTGTTGGCTCCTCGATCTGCGACATCTATCCTGGAAGAGATGTCAGTCGGAAGAGGATATCATCTTGAAGGGACCATCTTCAGATTAAGGAATCGGGACGCAGACAAGCTATCTAAGGAAGACACTCTCTAGGATAGGGGGCTCTGGCGGGTGATCGTCATTTGGGATCGAGACAAATCAAAATATTATCATAGGCCATACATACATGCATGAAATGCAAGTTTTTTGAGACATGGAACAATGTAATATTCCAAAAATTTAGCCTTCAAGCTAAATGGAATATTATAGTTGTTTTATCATTAGGTAAGTGAATAAGTGGGTGGGAAGGCCCATAAGTCTCGTTAGCAGCAATAAAAACACTTCAAGTGTGAAAGGGGACCATTTTAGAAGCTAAATAAAGCACCTCCAAGTATGAACAAGGGTCGGATCATGTTGATTCAGTCAACTTTGACCAATTCAGCGACACTGTTATGGAGGAGTGGAGATTAATTAAGGAATAACACAGTTTTGGAGGGGGATGGATCTCATGAAGGAAATGACCTAATTGAGTGGGACCAAGGGAAAAAAAGCTCATATTCTATTTAAGGAAGAGGATGGCATCCATATGAGCTCATGTTTTAGATTATTATTTGGATATTGGTCTGCTTAGACTCGTGCTTCCTCTTGTTGTTTAGCAGGGTTGCAGTGTTGTTTAGCACTGGGTGTTCTCGAGCGGGAATCCCACCTCTTTCCTTCAGGGGCCTCTTGGAAGAGTATCGTATTCATTTCCACATTCAATTTTTCAGGCCAAGCTATTTCTTTCTTCATCAGCATAGTTTCTACAGGTTATTGTGTTGTGTTGCAGGGTGCATTAGTGGAGGGGTTAGAATCCCACTTTCTAAGCTAGTTTCTCATAGGAGGAAGGTTTCCTTCTTTTGGGAGATCTGTTTGGAGATATCTTGAGCATATTTTAGATTTGGCACTAGGCCATATACTTTCCATCATTTCCAGAGCTTTTCCAGCTGGGAATTGCGTTATTTTGGAGGGAAGCTTCAATGGAAGATCTTGTGGTTCCTTTGCAGTGTTTTCTTGTGATTGAAGGGTTCATCCTTTGATGGGAGGAGACCTTTGAGGGGATATACATCAGATCTGTTATATTTCAGCCTTCTACACTCTTTTTATTTAGTTTGCAATGAATCTTCAGCCATTGGGCTTTAGATCCCATCTTGTATAGGGTGTATTTCTGAAAACCCTTTCCAGGTTCTTTGTAGGAGTTTGTATTGAGCCTAGATCTGTATTGGGCATATCTTTTGAGGCATATAATAGCCCTACATATTTTTTACATTATTTTTTTGTAGCGGTGTGTTTATAACTGCGTTGTAGCAGTCTCCAACATTCTTGTATTGTGACAACAGCTCATTTTTGCAGTGATTTCTCATGGGAGGCTTGTTCCTTCATTATATATGACTCATGCCTCACTATTTTGTATTGATTTTCTGATATAATACATGATTTTATGTCTACATACTATTCTTCAATGTTTATGAGTTGATTTACATTGTTATTTCCAATTTTTTGTTCATGTATTGCTGCATCCCCATTTTGGGATATTACAGTGGTATCAGAGCATAATCTTGGCTCAGCCTGTGGATCTCAGCCATTATGCTAACAGGAGAATAAGAAGAAGGAGAGATGTACAGAAAAAACAAAAATAAGACTCCATTATTTGGAGGAGGATCTCTAACAGCTTCTCTTTCAAACTATGCAAAATATCAAAGGAGATCTCAAGAAGATGAGAAGAGAGAGAGGTTCTCCAAAGGAGTTTGGATTTAAAGCCAACTCTAGATTTTCACATGATGTGTGTGAGCATGCAGCTACACACTATGATTCATAGCACAGTCATATGCCCAGATCTACTATATGGGAGGTGAAAGAAGAAGAATTTCCAAAGATGGAAACTCTTAGAGATTATCTACATAAATATGAATCTCAAAATAAGAGGTTCAAAAATCATATCACTTTCCAAGGGTTTTGCAAGATCAAGGTGGAGAGGAGCAAGCAGCATGACATGAGTAGATTTTTCCTATCTACTTTTGATGGGTCACCAACATGTTCAGTTAGAGCTTCGGTGGAGGAGTTACACACCTATTTGCAGCAACACCAAGTTTCTAAAGATGAAGCCATCAAAGTTGCAGCGCTGCATTTTGGAGCTAAGGCCTATGCTTGGTGGATATTTTAGTATTTTTCATTAAGAAATGAAAATATATCTTCTTATGCATCATTCACTAAGAGATTAATGGAAAGGTTTTATGGAAAACATTTTGAAACATCATTGGTGGAACCAAACAAACCAAAACAAACAAAACCTTTGCATATGATGGAGGAACCTATAACCTCAAATCCACTTCAGAACATTGTTGGAGAAGCTCACATCTTGCATACTACTTTGCTAGAGGCAAGATCTTTGCCTCATATCCTTAGACAAGAAGGCATCAAGATCCCTTTTCCAAAAGAGGATCCTCTTTTTAAGAAGGTGACTCCCATGCACATTGAAGGATAAGAGAAGGATGGGGGCAACAGTGTTGTCATATCTAGAGAACATCTAGCACCTCATGTAGAGGTAGATGGAGCACTTTCTCCAACAAGAGGGATTCTTATATCATTGCAAGGAATTCCCTAGGATCTCATATATGGAGATCAAGGCACAATCAATGAATAGCATGATTATGAAACATTGTAGATGGAAGGAGAAGGTAGGGAGGAAGTTCAGCGTCACTTGATGAGGAGAACACACCCCTATATATTTCAGAGAGTTAATGCAAAGAAGAGACAGAATTATTTTCACTGTGAGGGCAAGGAAAAAGTTGTCCATCCATATGTGCAATCTACTCTTGACATTGATGTCTCATTACATGGATGCATTCCACTGGGGAGACCACCAGATCAGGAGATGAGGAATGATTCACATTGGATATCACCACGTTTATATCTTGGAGGGGTGGATACTTGAGAGGGGTATATTAAATTTTAGAGAGTTTGGGGTAGACTCAAGGAGGAGAGAGACATTCTCCCATTCTCAACATTACCCACTCTCACTACATATACTACACTGACAGAAGTTGTTGCAGTGATGGAGGATGGCACCTTAATGGTGCAAGGGAACTGATCCATGGATTGGGAGAAAAAAAGAGTACTTCCTTTGAGGAAGGCATCTTCCATACATTGGAGTAGATGGAGGCCACTCATGCTTACATTGGCGAATATCAGGAGGTTCATTTTGGATGATAGACTCTCATGGGAAGCCAACTTCCAAATATCACCACTTCTATTTGAGCATGAGTAGCTGCATGATGGGCATGGTAGCACTTTGGAGGATGAATTTGGCATGGGGTATGTCAAAGGAGAAGACAGTAGCATGTGGGGAGCTTCACATTTTATATCTTTAGCATTGTCTCTTAGGAGGGTTGATCCATATTGGAGGTCTCAACTTTTGGTAGAGTACTCCAAGGATCTTGGTGCTTGCATGATTCTTGATGACCCAGAGGGAGATGATATATACATGGTGGTTGGAGAGGTCATCTATTCTTATGGTAGATTCTTCTTGACTAGAGTTTCTAAGCTCAAGAGGAAGCTACTACATGCAGCACATGTGGACTTTCTTTCCATGCACTTTGATGCATTTCATTATTTGATGGATAAGTTCACTTGGGAGGGAATCCAGCATGATATATTTCAGCATATGGAAAGATGCATAGCCTAGATAGTGATGGAGAGGATGTCACAGCCACTTCCCTACTCATTGGGGGTGAGGGAGAATTTTCACTTGAGCCATTTTAGCTCAAAGACCAAAGTACATAGTAGAGAAGGTACATTTTTGCATTATGATTTGCACTTCTTTACTTTATATGTGAAGCATGTTGTATTAAGGAGGTTCATTCCTTCCTATGCATTATATTATGATATACTTGAGGCCAAATGTAGAATCGATATTGGCTATCCTATTGGTGTTTTTTGGGGGGAGCCACATGATTCTTGGTGTGCACCATTAACACCACATTTTACATTCATGATTCCATCTTATGGGATGATTGTGGCTGCAAAAAAGTGGCTGGAAGGGAAATTTTTATTTTTTGTTTTGGGGCAGGCAAGGGATGCACTGTGTTGGTTCCATGTGTGGAACTATGATCCACTTTCCGGTTGTCATATGGCAACTTGTTTTCATTGGTTTTTGCTTCCATATATTGTTGATATTCTTATGTTCATGGGGAGCTTTTTTTGGAGAGTGGGACAAGAGTTGGAGGTGCCCATTGGGAGGATGATTCTCCCTACTTTACATGTTGTATGTTTCACGAGAAACAATGGGCAAACCATGATTTCCATACTACATCTCTTTCCTTCATGTGGGTGGAGCCATTTGGAGAACTTGAGTTTTTGGAGGAGGCACTTCATGGCTGAATTTTTTGGTGGGGTAACTTGGGCCATTCTTGGAGGCCATGTCATTTCAGCCCAAGATCAATAGCAGCCCCATACATACCATAAATGGAGAGAGAAACAACTTGGGTGGAAGAATATAATCTCTCCATGCAGCCTCAATACATTGCATGAACCGGGGGTTGAGGATTCTCTTGATGAGCTACCTAGAATGGCTCATTTCATTTGGAGGATAGCATCAGTTTGGGAGTCTCTCATTGGGCATGAGATCCCCTATGCTTGTCATAAATCCTACCTTGAGGAAGCCATGGGACAACAAGAAGGTTTCCACTTATACCTCCCACCCTTTTCATGATTTGAACCATTTGGTTTTGCATGCTTGGGAAGAAACATTGGAGGGAAGATCTATTGTAGATTATTTTGAGCAGTGGTGGGAACTATTGATGAGGAGGCCACAAGAGGAGGAGGGGAGGAATTTTGATCTCCCTTTATAGTTGCTTTATAACAAGCAACATTTTGGAGGGGAGGACTGTAATATTCCAAAAATTTAGCCTTCAAGCTAAATGGAATATTATAGTTGTTTTATCACTAGGTAAGTGAATAAGTGGGTGGGAAGGCCCATAAGTCTCCTTAGAGGCAATAAAAACACTTCAAGTGTGAAAGGTGACAATTTTAGCAGCTAAATAAAGCACCTCCAATTATGAACAGGGGTTGGATCATGTTGATTCAGTCAATTTTGACCAAGTCAATAGTGTTGTATGGAGGAGTGGAGATTAATTAAGGAATAACGCAGTTTTGGAGGGAGATGGATCTCATGAAGGAAATGACCTAATTGAGTGGGGCCAAGGGCAAGAAAGCTCATATTCTATTTAAGGAAGAGGATGGAAGCCTATGAGCTCATGTTTTAGATTATTATTTGGATATTGGTCTTCTTAGACTCGTGCTTCCTCTTGTTGTTTAGCAGGATTGCAGTGTTGTTTAGCACCGGGTGTTCCCAAGCGATAATCACACCTCTTTCCTTGAGGGGCCTCTTGGAAGAGTATTATATTCATTTCCAAATTTATTTTTTCATTCCAAGATACATCTTTCTTCATCAGTGCAATTTATACAAGCTATTGTGCTGTGTTGCAGTGTGCAGCAGTGGAGGGGTTAGAATCCCACTTTCTAAGCTAGTTTCTCATAGGAGGAAGGTTTCCTTCTATTGGGAGATCTGTTTGGAGATATATTGAGAATATTTTAGATCTTTGGCACTAGGCCATATATTTTCCATCATTTCTAGCACTGTGCCAACTAGGAATTGCGTTATTTTGGAGGGCAGCTTCAGTGGAAGATCTTGTGGTTCCTTTGCATTGTTTTCTTGTGATTGAGGGGTTAATCCTTTCATGGGAGGAGACCTTTGAGGCGATATACATCAGATCTGTTATATTTCATCCTTCTACACTCTTGCTCTTCAGTTTTCAGTGAATCTTTGGCCATTGGGCTTTAGATCCCATCTTGTATAGGGTGTATTTCTGAAAACCCTTTCAGGGTTCTTTGTAGGTGTTTGTATTGAGCCTAGATCTGTATTGGGCATATATTTTGAGGCATATAACATCCCTACATATTTTTTACATTATTTTGTTGTAGTAGTGTGTTTATAACTGTGTTGTAGCAGTCTCTAGCATTCTTGTATTGTGACAGCAGCTCATTTGTGCAGTGATTTCTCATGGGAGGCTTGTTCCTTCATTGTATATGACTCATGCCTCACTATTATGTATTGATTTGCTAATATAATACATTATTTTATGTCTCCATACTGGTATCCAATGTTTATGAGTTGATTTACACTACTATTTCCAGTTTTGTGTTCATGTATTGTTGCATCCCCATTTTGGGATATTACAAACAACCCATGTCCTCTTACTTTATCTTTGGAATTCTAAGTTTTACGACACAAGTTTCTGGACAATGTTACTTTTTGGATGACTATAGATAATACAATGCGAGTTTTTTTTCTTTTTCTCTCTATCATCAGAGGGTTGTTTCACTTTCATATTCTGCAGTTAAATCTCATGTGTTACTTTTGAAACTGTCCTTCGTTCCAAAGTTTTAATTTTTGTTGGTTTTTATGAACTGATTTATATGAATGTTGTCTTTGTATTTAACATGATGGATGTTAAAGGTATTACCAGTATAAGAGGTGGATACGTCGTGATGAATGCACCAACTTTCTTGGTGTATATGCAAAAAGTAATTTTGTTTGAAATGAATGAAATTATGTTTTTTTTTTTGGAAAAAAATACTAGTTCATTTGATTACATCTTTACACCAAGAGTAAATAAGAAAAAACATTATTTTAAAGTGGAAGAAACTATTCTGGTAATAAAAAGATTCCATTTTAAAATAAAAAAATAAAATTGAATTTGATTAATATTTAAAAATAATTATATATATATAATATATATATATATATATAATTTTAAATTAATTTAAATATATAAAAGTTTGATAAAACTTTTAAATTAATTTATTATTTTATAAATTGTTAAATTTCAATAATAATAATAATATATATATTTTAAAATATATTTTATTTTATTTTAAATCATAAAATCATCACACTTAAAATGAACTATATAAAATGAAGTTATCACAATTTAAGTTGAGTATAGATTAAGTAATATTCCCATTAAGCCCACTATAAGGCATGCATATGCTATAAGATGGACAAATTTATTCTTCCATATCTATGGAACCACCACGATAGAAGTACATTGGGCAACTTTATCTCAATAATAGATTGCATTTTAAGCCCCTTTATCATTTCAAACAAGGAAGTATGACCCCATTGGCTTAGATTGTCCCCACTAAAAGGTATGCTTATGGTGCAAGTCTCATAACTTTGTGTATATGTCACAACCCTATGCCAACCTAGACACATAATAAAGTGTTACTGTATTACAACATTTGACATAAACAACCATTTTCATTTCACCCTTTCTATGTGAAATCCAACCATGAATAATGATTAACCAAAGAGATTCAATGGCCCATTGGGGGAACAAATTCCAAAAGATTCCACATGAATTCAAAAGGCCCATGTTATGTTAAAACATGGGTCCAACAAAACTAAATTAAATTAAACATGGAGTATGCCTAAGAGGCCAATGGGATCAACATGCACCTCCCCCAACATGTGGTTTCCCTATATATATACAACCTTGGATCAATTTCCTAAGTACCTTGATTTAGTACATGCGCCTCTTAAATGCATTATTTTACTTACCTTGATTCTCAAAGTACCTTAATTCAATGTATGCATATTACTTTAGTTATGGTTGATTCTTAAAACACCCTTATTTAGTGTGTGCACCTTGCTACCTAAGATTCATTATTAAAACATCCCACCCTATTTTAGATCATGCACATTATGTATGCTCTTGTTTCAATTAGGATTTATTTTCAAAGTGTGATGTATGCATTTTAGATTTAGGGAGTAAGTTTTTTTTATTTTTTTAATTATTTATATAATACAAGTCTTTGGAAAAAATCATTAGGTACTTATTCTCAAAGATAATGTTTAAGGTAATTAGACTTTATAATAATTTTAATTTTGAAGGTGGTAAGATGAAGTGTGTTATAGGTCGATTTGGGCATCATCCCCCAAGACCTTGTCAAACTGGACATCATCCCCAATATGGTCGCCAATTTTTTATACATAATTTTAATCTACGGATAAACCAAATTCCGTGAGTGTGGTGTTTCTTCACTCAGAACAACCGAGGAAATATAACTACTATTTTCTCTAAAATAAGTAGATATATATAAATGAGAAAGAGCCTACTTGTGATTCTTTCGCTCTCCTTCTGTCAATGTTGTTGTTGCTCTTAATCTAACTCAAGCTGCTATATCTATTCCTGCAAACACAAAAAGAGAACAAAAAAAATCATACAATATACAAATATCTACTTATCTTACTCAAATCAAACCGATTAGATCTGAAATACATACATCATTCAAGAATACATTACACAAGAAAAAGACATATGTATGGGAAAATGAACAACAATATTTATTAAAGAGTAGGAGGAGAATATTATAACCAATATTTTGATTTGTTGTCAACCTGGTCCAACTTCATTCCAACCTCATCACATCCAGCAACATATCAATACTGTAATATTCCTTTTTCAGGATTTCTCATAAATCATACTGAAAAATGAATTTCTAGCAACATATGCAATAAAAAAATGAAATGATCACTTGGATCCAGTAGATGCATCCATATAGCATCTAAATATAAGAGGATATCAGAAAGAAATGAAACTAGGTGGGTTAAACAGATCTCCCACACCAGAGTAGCTGAAAATGACTAAAAATCCCAAACTGCATTTTACCGGAGTTGCTGCATCAATGGACTACGCAGTCTAAAGAGGGTTTTAACATAAAAATATGGGAGAAAAATAGATCTACTCATATATTAATGAATAATTCTGAAGTATAGAGATCTAGTCTCCTCATACAAAATACAAAAGAACCCGGCAAGGGTTTCTTGTCAAATACTCTGCATACAATGTGATCTTCAAAAAATTACTGAATAATCACTGAAAAACTAAATCACAAGAGCATAGAGGGCTGGAAATATATCTGATCTGATGTAGAACCCTCAAGGGCTTCCTCCCATGAAAGGATGAACCTCTCAATCACAAGGAAACACTGCAACGGAGCCACCAAACCATGCAATGATCACTGCCTCCAAAATAACGCACTCCCTAGTAGAAACAGCACTGAGAGGGTAGGATAAATGTGTGGTCTAATACCATAGATCTGAAATAAGTCTTTTAGCTCTCCAAACAGATCTCTCAAGTGAACGAAATCTTCCTTCGATGAGAAACTAGCACAGAAGCTAGGATTCCAATCCCTTCCACTGCTGCACCCATGAACACTACACAATCTCCAGAAAAGTTGTGCTAATGAAGATGGCTAAAGCTTGGCCTGAAAACCTGATGTGGAATGATGAATACAAACTCTCCCAATGAGCTCCTCAAAGGAAAGAGGTGGGATTCCCGCCCGGGAACACCCAGTGCTAAACAGCACTGCAACTTTGCTAAACAGCAAAGCAGCAACAATTCTTGGCAGCTAAGAATAATAATCTACAACATGATGAATAATGTTGCCATCCTTTTCCTTATATAAGAAATGAGTTTTCTTGCCCTTGGCCCCACTCACTTAGGCTAATTCTAACCCAAGTTACATCTCCCTCCAAAATTGTGTTATTCATCCTTGGATTCCTCCTCCACTAAAACTGCATTGTTGACTTAGTCAAAGCAGCTTCATTTTAACCCTATTCATACATGGAGGTGTTTTATTAGGCTTGAAAGAGTGTCCCCTTTCACAATTGGAGTATTTTATTCCTCCTTAGGAGACTCATGGGCTTTTCTACCCATTTATTTACTGGCTACAGCTGCTGCTAACTCTAATGTTCCGTTTAGCTTAGAGGCTAAAATTTTGGAACATTACAAGTACTTTCACTCTCTTATCAAATGAGAATCCAAAAACATAAATTTGCACAAAATTTCTTCCTCCCTAGCACTAGGATGAGAGCTCAATTTATAGGTAAACTAATGGTATTTTCTCAATGAATGACTTTCTAATAATAGGCAAGACATGTTTCCAAGTTCAAAGGTGTTAGATGGACACTTGGATTCAAAGTACGACACCTATGGACTCTTCTAGAAGGCACTGGCCATGTGGATATTCCCGGAACAATGAGAATTCCGCTCCCAGGTGACCAACGCACCCTTGAGTGTTGGGAAGTGAACTGCAGTGCACCCTTTCATGGAGGATTTGGCACTACAACACAGTTAGTCCCTTGCAGATGAGCATTGGTGAGTCAGTGGCTCATATAACATATACTTCAAACCTTTGAAATCTCACAATAGAAGCCATGAATGAAATGTCTTCACTTAGGGCATATAGAAACTGAAATATAAGGGGATCATAGAGTTTCTATGCTTGACGGTGAGTAGAAACTAAAATTCATTCAGAATTGACACTTGAAAAAATATTATTCGTGAGAACCGACTGTTGAGATTCAACAAGATGATGAGCTTAGTGAAAAGAGTCACCTTCACTAAGTGGGCCCGCACGCTATTTTTGGCGCAAGTCTATTTCTAGACTATGTCTATTTTTAGACATGATTATCATATTTCAGAAGTTGCAGGATGCTATTTGTGGATGGTTGGTCAAGTTGGAAAAATAGATTAAATTCTATTTTTAGAATATTGGGCGAAGTCTATTTATAGATCATCAATCTAAAAAATAGATGCATGTCGATTATTATTAGCTCTTAATAATAATCAAACTCTAAACAACAACTTATTCTCTTAGAGCACTTCAGTTCAGTGCATAGATGTGGCATAGTAGCTGACAGAAGGAATTACACTATTCCTGAGGGTTTACTGGAGATATTTCATGGAGGACTCAGTTAGAACTCAAGTGGCAGAGTTATGACACAGTTGGAAGAAGTAGTTATGGAGTTGTATTCAGTTTAACTCAGTTAGACTCAGTTGAGCTAGTTGTATCTAGTCTAGCTGATTGATACACTAGTGAGAGTGGAGTGAATTAATTAGTTAATTAATTCACAAATAATAACTCATTAATCAACTGAAGAATACATCATTTAACTACAGTGCATGCCATGGTTTCAGTGGAGACTAGTGGAGAGATAGGTGAAAGGGCAAGATAGACTATCTGTTGTGACTATTAGTGATGCATTGATTGCATCAAACACACAGTGGAGATTCCAATGAGGATTGCGCAGTCAATCCAAGAGTAATTCAAATTCATTCAGAGCTATTCTTTAGCAGGGATTGCGTAGTGGAGGTATGCTAGCAGGTGGCAAATATCGGTGCATGGATTTGCAAGATTAGGCCTGATTAGTGTATGACGATTGTACTGTACTGAGAGCTTGTGATAAGCTTTGTATTCTTTGTATGAGATTTTCATATGCTATCCATGTTACATAATATATATTTGGGGTTTTTAGCTTCAGGCTTTCCTGGTTAAAAAATGTGTTATGTGCGATTTATAATTTTTGTTTATGTTTCACATGTGTGTGCAATTAATTTTTTCGCAAAATGTTAACAAGTGGAATAGATTCAGTATCTTGCATAAAGTTAAATAGTGTGAGATTAGGTGGAGCTTGGACATATGCATTATTAGTGAATATAATTTCTACATGGTATCAGAGCATTGTTGATTGAATATTGCAATTGTGAAGTGAGTTTGTGCTGGTGGACAGATTTGGTTTGCCTAGGAAGATTATTAATACTGCAGAAATCGAGTATACATTGAAATGTCTTTCAACGGGTTGAGATTGGAGTATGCCCTTGTTGGGAGATCGAATTACATAGCCTGGAAGGACAGGATGGAGGTGGTGCTAGAGGATAATGGGTTGAAGGAGTTCATCGATAGCGATGTTCCTAAGTCGGGATATAGCGATGTTGTATTACTTGATGCATGGCAAAAGAAGACTGCAAAGACGAGGAGGATTCTGTTGGAAGGTGTGAAGGACCACATTGTGTCCAGCCTTCACGGGAAAACCACTCCATTCTTAATGTGGAAGGCTTTGACAGATTTGTTCCAAAGCAGAAAGTGATCGGAAGGAAGTTGGCGCTCAAGGATAGACTCAGAAACATAAAGATGAAGAAAGGAGACAGTATGCCCAAGTACCTCACGAAGTTCATCCAATGCAGGGATGAGCTGGGAAGTGTGGGGGTGACTGTAGATGACAAGGACTTGGTGAGCTTGGCTCTCCTTGGGCTTACGAAGAGTTGGCATTCCTATCAGGACTCTGTCAATGGTCGGGAGAAATTGCCAGGATGGGAGCGACTTTGGTCGGATCTTGTGCAAGAGGAGATAAGGCGGAGTACTAGGGATGGATCTTCATCAAAGAACTCTGATGAAGAGAATTTTTCTTTGGCTGCCAGAGAAAAGAAGAGGAAGAGAAAGAAAGCTTCTCAATCCAGTGCGATAGGAAAGAAGTAGGACATGTCCAAGGTGAAGTGCTTTCAGCATCACGAGATGGACATTTCGCCACTAGCACATCCCTGAGATACAGAATAAGTAGCTTATTTGGATGCAACTAGAGCCTTAGCCTCGCAATTTGAGCTGGATTTTTCTTTGATCGCATGCTTGGTTTCAAGTTGCATGGGATCGGTGTGGTATCTTGACAGTGGTGCGTCTTTCCATATGACGGGAGACAAAGAGTTGTTTAGTGACTTGGAGGAGAAGGACCTCCAGATGCATATAGAGATGGGAGACGATGGTCGATACAGTGCAACTGGAATTGGGACCATTACCTTTGAGAGGGAGTCCGGTAATCCATTCTTGTTGAAGAATGTCATGCATGTTCCAGGTTTGAAGAAGAACTTGGTCTTGGTCGCAATGCTGGAAGACAAAGGTTATGATGTTGTTTTCAGTGAGGGAAAAGCCTTCCTTCAACATAAAACAACGGGGCAAACCAAGAAGATAGGGGTTCAAATTAAGAATATCTACAAGCTAGAGGTAGATGGTTGCGCTGCAATGGTGGGCAAAGAAGAAGAAGTGGTGAGCCGGGATGAGGGCGAGTTATGGCACAGGAGATTGGGCCATCTTCACCATGGCGCTTTAAAGATTTTGAAACAAATTTCTACTGGACTTCCCAAGGGTACTCTTGCATAATCAGATCAGTGCAAAGGATGTAAAATGGGTAAGTTTATGAAGACCACCTTTCATGAGAAGGAGAATCGTGCTTCGGTGATCCTGGATAGAATTCACACAAACGTGTGTGGACCATTCTCGGTTTCTTAAACAGCAAGACACAGGTATTATGTGATATTTGTTGATGATTATTCTCATAGATTCTGGATATTCTTCATGCAGAAGAAGAGTGAAACGTTCTCAAAGTTCTGTGAGTTCAAGGCATTGCTGGAGAAGGAGTCAGGGAAGCAGGTGAAAGCTCTAAGGAGGGATAATGGTGGTGAATACATCTTGGGCGAATTCAAAGACACATGTAGCAAGAAGGAATTTGAAGAGGAACTCATAGCACCTCATAACCCACAATGGAATGGGTTCGCGAGAGAGGAAGAATAGAACAATCGTGGGTCTTTGCACAAGCTATGCTTGAGAGGGAGCTAGACTTGCATGGAGTGAAGGGCGCTTGTTAGAAAGATGAGCCTCTAGATGTGGATCGGCCACAGGAGGTGGGTGGAGGATGTTACACTGAAAATTGTCACCTTGATGTTTTGTTATCCATATGAGCTCATTATCACTCATACATTTCTCCCTTGCAAGTCTAAAAACATCAGTTCCTAATATAAAGCCTTGAAAATAAGAGAAAATCTCATAAAAGTCCTTAAAACACTTGTACCACACTTTCTCTTAGCTTTACCTGCGGTACCGCACCTTTTGTAAAGAGGAAAACTATGGAGCCTAACGCACTACTTATTCATTAAGGGTTCAGACCCCTATAAAAGATTAAAAAAAAGCGCAATTAAATCTAGAAGCTCAGTTTGAGTCATTTTTAGAAGCTTCTAGAAACATTCATGTGGCGGAAAGATCACTCTTTTCAGGTTCATGTATCCCATCCATTAAGGAGCTAACCCATTGATGTAAGGAGCTAATCCATTTGAAGGAGGATTCTATCCCTTCTTGTTTGGAGCTGTAACCTCCTCTCTTTCACTATAAAAGAGGCATAGGGCAGCCTCAAAGGGAGTTCAAGCTTTAGTATTATTCGAGGTGAAGTGTTGTTGAAACTTAGACCATTTTAGCTGAGATTTCATGTGGGAAGGATTACATACCTATATGTATCTTGGTTGGAAGAGTGCAAGGCTGATCAAAGTAAAAGAAACACCTGTTCCGGACCCCACGAAGACCTGTACAACATCGAGGTGGACACGGTTGTAATGCTCTTCTTTATTTAAGCTAATACAAATAAATCTATTTTTCCCAATAAGCTTTCAGTTGATTGGTTTATTTTATGGATTCCTTGATCACCATAATAGATATGATTTATGAATATATGCTATGCAGGAGCTATTTGATGTTTGTTTTTTTGTGATTGCAGATCTTCAAAGAAAACTCTTTCGGGCGACTGAAGGACTACTACTACAAACAAGCGTTGCATCAAAGGTAAGATCGTCAAGCCTTTATAGAATTTAAATATGAATCATGATATATCTATAGAAAGATAGATTTAATTGTCTGTTTGTTCCTAGTTATTCGTAGGACACTTGGGAGGTCTGTCTTGTCTGCAAGAACGACTTATCCGTCGAAAAAATTTGTGACTCCACTGGGGAATGATTGGATTTTTGGTTTTGCTTTTGTTTTGACTTGAGAAAATGATTTTCCTGGTTCTTGATTGATGTATACTGGTTTGGGTGGCTTGGTTTAATTTTTATGTACTTTGAAAACTTTTGAAAACTTTTATTTTCTTTCATTTTTCTGATCTCCACACTTTTCATTCATGCACAGTGCGGTCATCTCCGCAATTTTCTTGAGTAACCAGTGCGGTACCACACCTGTTTACTCTGGAGCCTGCGGACCCTGGGAAAATTTTATGAAAACTTGAATTTTTTTTTTTTTAGGCTTACTGTAGATTTAATTTAGGATTCTTAGCATCTACCTAAATCTATATTTTTCTGTCAAAAATCCTTGTTTATGAGTTTCTTTTAGCAATTTTTCATCTCATCAATCTCCGTTAAGTTAATTGGGTGTTTTGAGTCTCTTTTTTGAGAAATTCTTAATTTGATTTCCTTTGGTCATTACTTAGAGGTTTGTCTCAGTATTTTCACAATTTTCATCGTTTGCTTTTGCTTTTGAAAAAAAATTGCTGAGTGTTAAATTGTGTCTAAGTGTTAATCACCTTTGAGTGTTTTTATTTTTTGATCTTTGGAACTCTTACCCAATTTTATTTAGTTACACTTGATTGGTTCTTAGATTACATTAGAATCATCTTGTGTTTGAGAATTCTCTTGCATAGATCACATTTTCATAATTAGAATTCTCATTTTCATAATATGAATGAAAAATGTGCATAGATTACATTTGCATACTTTTCAAGTGAATTGTGCATAGATTACAATTGCATAGTTTACATTATGAAAAAAATCAATTGTAGATTTACATCATTTTTCTTTAATTTGAATTGACATGTTTTTATGCTTGTTTTAAAAACACAAAAATAAAAAAATATGGAATTGATTGGCATTAGTTTTTCTTGATTAAATTAGTGCATTAGAGAATTTGTTATATTTTCTCTTATTGGTCAATTTTTTGCATTGTTGGAAGTGAATGGAAACTCTCTCCTTAATTTAGTTAGGATTCATCGAATTGAAAATATTACATTATCATATTCGATTGCGTTCAGTTTTGGGTTGGGTCATAACACCATTGGTTTCATATCCATTTACCCTTTGAGTAATAACAGGCTAAATAACACAGTGCTTAATAAAATTCATCTAGTAATTTTGACATTTCTAGGGCTCTTTTCACCAATATAACTTAGGCTAGTGTCATGGAATAGGTTTTAGTTAACTCTCCAAGACAATAAAACAAAAAAGTAGTTGATCTTGCGGTAGGAAAATTCCAATAGTAGCATGCTGTATGCAGGAGAATCCTCTTAGAATTGAGCACAGAGATCTATATCTGAACCAATGAGGTAATAAATCCTTCCTCATTGGGAACGATAAAAGATATACACATATTAACAACGGTAAACCTTAGATTGAACCATTGTCGAGGAGCACAGGTCACTTGTCGGTATAACCTTGGATTATTTCAAAGACCTTAGAGGGATTGAGCTTTATTTTCTTGCTTAGTGTGTATCGGATGTGAACTATTCCCAAGTATATTTGTTCTGTTGGTAACCTTAGTATTACCATTTGGATTCTTCCCAAGGTGACGGTGGAGAAGGAATCCTTGTACCTAGAACCGGATGTCGTAGACTCACTTGGACTCTCGAGAGGATTATCTTCACTTGAGATGGTATAGTAATGAAACTTGCAGTACGTTTCTTTACCGGGTTGTCGGGAGGTAATTGTTCAGCTAGCCATTTTTGCATTAAAATTCTACGATATTGGATTTCATCACCAAGTAGTGTTTTTAGTGTGGGAATCTACTGTTTGTGTGTGGTTTGACTCCTAGATTTGATAGCGCGTGTTCATTTGTTTGTTTTTACTTTTTAGATACCATAGGTGTGAATTGTGAATTTTAAATGTTAGGTGTGAATTGTGAATTATTAATTTTAGTTTTAAATTGTTAATAAAATTTACTGAAGTTGAATCTAATGGCGACTGTTCCGGAATTTACCAACCAAGGAACCCCTCTTAACGAGAATCCTCATACTTTTCCTTTCTTTGGAAATGTTGGTCCTCCTTATATGGGTACATTTTCATTACCTGGATTTACAATAGGTTTACCAGTATGGTTATTTTCAACTTCGTTGGCCCCAAATACTCCAATTATTCCACCTGAACCGAATGCTTCACCTCAACAGAGTTCACCATCTCAACATCACCAACCTTCTATTGACCCTTTACCTTCTTCATCCAATATATCTTCCTCCCTTTCTTCCTCTTCGCTTGGTAAAAGCCTCGACACTAGTAACCAAGTGGCTAAGAAGAAGAAGAAAGGGAAGAATAAGAAGAAGAAGCAAGATAAGAAAGAAGTCAACCAACCAACCATGGCTACAAGTGTTAGAAATGTTGAGGAAACCTCCAACATGCACCGTAAACCCAAATTCCCTTGCAAGCTTTGTAAGGGTGACCACTTCCTTATCAATTGTCCTGGTATTCCAAAGGTCTTGGAAGTATGGTCGAAACATTTTCATCAACTTACGGTTGATCCATCAACCAATGATAGTCAGGTTCCTGGGAAAAAGGGTAAAGTTAGCTTTCCTTGTAGGTTATGCAAACGGAGTCATCAAACTCACATTTTCCCTCACATGGATGAAGCCTCAAAATTGTTGGAAAACCTTACTATTCCAACGCAAGAACTTCCAACTGGTTACCGTCAACTTTCTCCCAACCTACAGTCAACTGATGGAGGGATTTATCTAACTCCAAGTACAGTCGATCCCAATCTTCTATTGAAGAGTGAAACTCATATCACTCAGGTTGATGATCCATTAGTTGATCAAGTGGTCGATTCGATTTCACATTCGGTCGATCTCACTCTCCCTGAAGAGACTGAACTTCATACCACTCTGGTTCTTCTTGTTACATCAGATTCTTCTACACCGGGGGGCATTTCACCTGTTCCTACTGAACCCCCTCCAAGTACTGAGGTCTTTTCCTTTGATTGGAATAGACTGACAGAACCTCTTCTTCCTTCCTCCATCCCTTTCCAAATCATTGTGAAGGTTTGCGGTACGAATATGCATCACACACATGTAGATGAAAGTGCTTCTGTTAGTATTTTATCCTCAACTGCTTGGAAAGCTTTGGGTTCCCCTCAGCTTGTGCCTATTACGCAGAATCTGAAAGATTTTAACAGAACCATTAGTGAACCTTTAGGGATCCTTCCTAAGTTTTCTATTACCTTGGAAGGTAAAATTGTCTGTATTGATCTTATGGTAGTTTGAGGCCCCTTGGATTTTAATTTACTCCTTGGGAGAGACTATTTCTATGCAATGAAAGTTGTTGTATCGACACTCTTTCGTGTGGTGTCTTTCCCTCACAATGGAAACATTGTTATTGTTGACCAACTTTTATTCCCTAGTCTTAATTCGACTACCAATAATCCGACACCCCTAAATGTTCCTTCTACTAAAGTGGTATCTTCCCCACCACGGGTTAATTATGTGGCAACCAGTCCCATGTTTTCAGTTACCGATGCAAGGGAGCCTCTCACTATTTTCTCGTCTTCCTTTGACTTAGATCCGGTAATTGACATGGAAAACTCTACGGGATTATTTTAACGTGATGTTCCTATCCCTTTTGAGTCCCTTGACATGTGTTCCTTCCAGAGAATTTTTCTTCCATCTGATGAATACCTTTTGGAAGCCATGATTGAGGAGTGTCCCTTGACATGTCTTTCTTTCAGTTGGAAGCCATGACAAGGTCACCTGCAAGGATAGTTATTTTTCTTGTGCCAACCTCGTTAAAAAATGAAACAGGTATCTGTGAGGATAGTTCCTGTTACTGAGTCAACCTCATTAAAAAATGAATCAGTAGGTTGATTGTAAAGAGTATATTGATAGATTAGAAATAAGTAGTTTCTAAGGATGGTTCCTGTTACTGAGTCAACCTCATAAAAAAATGAATCACGTATGAGGAAATTTCCTTTTACTGTGTCAACCTCGTTAAAAATGAATAAGTGGATCAAGAGGAAAGCTCCTTTTACTGTGTCAACCTTGTTAAAAAATGAATCAATGGGCCATGAGGACAGTTCTTTTCCTGTGTCAACCTCTTTAAAAAATGAATCAGTAGGTTATATAGGTAGATTGTAGAGAGTAGATTTGAGGACAGTTCTTTTACTATGTCAACCTCGTTAAAAAATGAAACATGTAGATGAGGATAGTTCCTGTTACTGTGTCAACCTCGTTAAAAAATGAAACACGTTGCCATGAGCATAGTTCTTTTCCTATGTCAAGCTCGTTAAAAAATGAAACAAATCCTCCCCTAATTGAGTCGAGTCTTTGACTAGATCTCGTAAATTTTAAGTCGTATATTTAGGTTAGCTATTTCAGTTTTTGCATAATTTTCTTACAGTTTTAGGTCATGTCTTTCATATGATATCGTAAATGAACCTTCATTCCATGTAGCTATTAATTACCAGTAGTCTTTTTAGTTGAATGATATGAAGCTGGGGGGGCATGCGCTCTAGAAGTTACGCTTGGGGGGCATTAAAAACTTATCTCAAGCATGATTTTTCCTTTGTTTCAAGCTTGTGTAAAAATGAAACAAACCCTTTCTCAAGCACAGTTTTCCTACGTTTCAAGCTTGTGTAAAAATGAAACCACTCTCATGCATGATTTTTCCTTTGTTTCAAGCTTGTGTAAAAATGAAACAAACCTATCTGAAGCATAGTTTTTCTCTCTTTCAAGCTTTTGTAAAAATGAAACCTATCTCGAGTCGTTTTCGGTTATTATTTTCAAGACTCGTTAAACTCATGAAAATCCCGAGATTATTTTGCTATCTTTCATTCTCGTAAAACACATGAAAATGCTGAGTTATTTCTGTCTTTTCCTGCTCGTAAATCAAATTGAAAGTCGGCCATATGAGTACATTTTTATCCCTTTTTCGAACTCATTAAAACTTATGAAAAAGAAAAAATCATGAGTACATTTTTATCCCTTTTTCGAACTCGTTAAAACTTACGAAAAAGTGAAATTTTGAGTTCTATTTTAAGCCCTTTTCAAACTCCTTAAATATGAAAATATTGTTGAGTACTTGATTATTCGAACTCGTTAAAGGAAATGAACAGTCGTCCCTTCAGTATAAGTTTACCCCTTTTCCGGACTAAAATGGACTATTTACGAAAAAGGTATACGTTGACTAATCATGGTCAATAGAGTTCTCTCTCGCATTATTTTATCCTTTTTCGGGCCTGAGAGACTAAATTTACGAAAAATTACACCCATGGAATTTTCTTAAGTTTTTCTTCTGACTCCCTAAAAAATGAAAAACACCGATTTTCTCCTATACTGGACTCGTTAAAATTTAACAATAAAGTACCTGTCGATTACAAACAGGAACAGACCACTCCTTCTTAGGGTTTGATTTTAAACTAAGTTGGACTCATCCGAAGGATGACCTTATAAACAAGAAAATGTTATCCTCCTCAAGCTTGTCAAAAATAAAGAGATACTTTCCAGAAATGGTGGGGGAAAAGAGAGAAAAACATATTCATTTGTTACATTTTTATTTGTAAAAGCATTACCCCACTCTTGAACACGACACTTTTTGTCACACTTCTACCTGGGTTGGGAAATCCTTTGCCTATCAGTTAATCAAACCATATTGAAGGTCTTCAGCTGGTTTCTGGGTATTAGCTTAGGGAAACTGTCACCAAACCATCTGCAGTGTCGTTATGTGTTCAAGAGGTCAGTCAAATAAACCATTCATCTGCAAAAACATCTGTCTCCATTTCACATTGACCATCCCTGAGTCAGTCCTTGCCAAATATTTCTTCAAAACTTGATCTATGGTTTCGTGTCGTGAGCTTGCTTACGACGGATCACTTTCTATCGATGACAGCTCATCATCTAGGAAGTTGATCTAGAATCCATCAGTACCTTGGAATCTGCATGCCTTAATGACAGGTTTCTCGCCTTCGATGACAGGTTGCATCATTGACCTTCGATCGAACGATTTCGTGAAATGTTCGACTTCAGATCAAGTATTCACATCTCATGGATTGTACTGAGTACTTTGAGAGACTTTGTCATTATTGGTGGTTTCTCTCACACTTGTTAATATTTCACATCATTGACTGGTAATCAAGTGGTTTCTACCATGTTCGACTTCAACACATTTAATCGCATGGATAGAATCGTACTAGTTCGGGAAGCAGAAATCAAGACCCTGGATCTAGTTTCCACCATCCAGGCTGCGAGGAGTTTTATTATTCATTATGCAATATAAAATTCATTACAGATGGCTGCGCCCATGCTGTGTATACACTATTGATGTAATATTAAAATCATTTTTGTATCAGAACAAGTTTAGTTAGTTTTGATCTGAGTATGGGAATGCCTACCTCAACGATGATATATATATGTTTTGCATTGAATTTTTTTACAGGGTTCCGACTGGGGTGTCCACAATCTAATCCTCGAAATGATAAAGTACTTCACTCTTCATACATTACAGACTCACTCTTCATCTATTACAGACTTCGGACTTTAGGGGGCAATCTGTTACACTGAAAATTGTCACCTTGATGTTTTGTTGTCTGTATGAGCTCATTTTCACTCATACATTTCTCCCTTGCAAGTCTAAACAAATCAGTTCCTAATTTCAAGCCTTGAAATTAAGAGAAAAGCTCATAAAATTCCTTAAAACACTTGTACTGCACTTTCTCGTAGCTTTACCTGCGGTACCGTACCTTTTGTAAAGGAAAACTACAGAGCCAAATGCACTGTTTATTCATTAAGGGTGTGGACCCCTGTAAAAGATAAAAAAGGTGCAAGTAAAATCTAGAAGCTCAGCTTAAGTCATTTTTGGAAGCTTCTAGAAACATTCCTGCAGTGTAAAGTCCGCTTCTTTCATGTTCATGTATCCCATCCAATAAGGATCTAACCCCTTGATGTAAGGAACTAATCCCTTTGAAGGAGGATTCTATCCCTTCTTGTATGGAGATGTAACCTCCTCTATTCCACTATAAAAAGAGGCATAGGGCAGCCTCAAGGGGCTACAATTGAGAATTTCAAGCTTTAGTATTATTGGAGGTGAAGTGCTGTTGAAACTTAGACCCTTTTAGCTGAGATTTCATGTGGGAAAGATTACATACATGTATGTATCTCGGTTGGAAGAGTGCAAGGCTGGTCAGAGTAAAGGAAACGCCTGTTCCGGACCCCAGGAAGACCTGTACAACATCAAGGCAGACATGGTTGTAAGGCTCTTCTTTAGTTAATACAAATAAATCCGTTTTTCTCAATAAGTTGTCAATTGATTAGTTTATTTTATGGATTCCTTGATCACCATAATGGATATGATTTATGAATATATGCTATGCAGGTGCTATTTGATGTTTGTTTTTTTATGATTGCAGATCTTCGAAGGCAACTCTTTTGGGCGACTGAAGGAATACTACTACGAACAAGCGTTAGATCAAAGGTAGGATCATTAAACCTTTATAGCATTTAATTATGAATCACAATATATCTAGAGAAGGATAGTTTTATTTTTCCGTTTGTTGCTACTTTTCCGTAGGACACTTAGACCTGCCTTGTCTTCAAGAACAACTTATCCGTCCAACAGAGGAGTCCACTCATGCAGAACCAAACATCAGACAAGGCAGGAAGCGTACCACAGAAGCTAAGAGACTGAAGGTGGATGCGGCACATAATGTAGGAGTCCCTACATCACAGCACAAACAGAGACAGTCACCTGACTGATATACTGGATACATGGCTCTTATGAGCAAGTGTATTGTGACAGAGCCATCTTCTTTTGAAGAAGCAGCGCAGGAGCCCACATGGGTAGATGCCATGGTAGAGGAGTATGACTCCATTGTCAGAAATAGTTCTTGGGAGATTGATCCAATGCTGGTGGGAAAATCAGTTGTAAGATCAAGATGGATCTAAAAGGTAAAGCAAGCTGCTGATGGGAGTGTCGAGAAGTATAAGGAAAAAATTTTTGCTCAGGGCTTCTCACAAATTGAGGGGATTGACTATGAAGAAACCTTTGCACCTGTCGCACGGTATTCTTCCATATGGACCATCCTTTCTCTCTCAGCGTATATGGGTTGGCACATTCATCAGATGGATGTGAAGACTGCGTTCCTTAATGGGATCATTGAGGAAGAGGTGTACATTGAGCAGCCTGAAGGATTTGAGATCTTCAGCAGCAATTCACATGTGTGCAGGCTCAAAAGAGCGTTGTATGGGCTGAAACAAGCACCCTGTGCTTGGTACACTCAGATCGACAGCTATTTCACTAGACTTGGCTTCACCAAGAGTAAGGCGGATGCAAACCTGTACCAGATTGTGGTTGAGGGTAAGCTTTTAATAATTGTACTTTATGTTGATGATTTAATACTAACAGGTGATGAGCAGTTGATACACTCATGCAAGGCTGATCTTGCAAAGGAGTTTGAGATGAAGGATTTATGCCTCATTCATTATTTCCTTGGATTGGAAATATGGCAGCGGGAAGGTGAGTTGTTTGTGTCTCAAGGCAAGTATGCACAGGAGATACTAAAGACGTTTCACATGCAAGGCTGCAAGCCTATCGACACTCCTCTTCTAGGAAATTGGAAGAAAGAGGATGCTACATCGGCAGAGGTAGTGGATGCCACTGTTTATCGACAGTTGGTGGGTTTGCTCATGTATTTAGTCAATACAACATCAGACATATGTTATGCGGTGAACCAGCTTTCACAAGCGATGGTTAAGCCTACCAAGCTCTTTTGGAAGGCGGGAAAGCATGTATTGATATATCTCAGGGGCACATCTGAGTATGGTTTATGGTACATAAAAATGGATGAGGTGAAGTTGCATGGCTTCACGGATGGAGATTGGGCAGGAAGCCCAACAGACAGAAACAACACATCAGGAGGGATTTTTAGTATCGGATCTATTGTAGTTTCTTGGTACAGCAGGAAACAAAGACCTGTGGCACTCAGTTCAGCGGACGCAAAATACATGGCAGCAAGTTTAGCTGCATGTGAGGCTATCTAGATGAGGAAGATTCTAGTTGGTTTGTTCGGTTCACATTTAGATCCCACAGTGATACATTGTGATAATTAGAGTTGCATTAAACTCTCATTTAATCTTGTGTTTCATGATAGATCTAAACATATTGATATCCGGTATCATCATATCAGAGATTGTGTGCAGCGGAAGATTATGTTGCTTCAGTACATTCCCACGGAGGATCAGGATGCAGATATTCTGATGAAGGCGCTCACCAGGAGAAAATTCGAATACCATAGAGGTAGGATCGGGGTGTAGGATAATCCCTATCTTGTTGAGAGGGAGTGTTGAGATTCAACAAGATTATGAGCTTAGTGAAAATAGTCACCTTCACTAAGTGGGCCCGCATGCTATTTTTGGCGCAAGTCTATTTTTAGACTATGTCTATTTTTAGACATGATGATCATATTTCAGAAGTTGCAGGATGCTATTTGTGGATGGTTGGTCAAGTTGGAAAAATAGATGAAATTCTATTTTTAGAATATTAGGCAAAGTCTATTTATAGATCGTCAATCTAAAAATAGATGCATGTTGATTATTATTAGCTCTTAATAATATTTGGACTCTAAACATTATCTTATTCTCTTGGAGCACTTCAGTTAAGTGCACAGATGTGGCACAACAGTTGACAGAAGGAATTACGCTATTCCTGAGGGTTTACCGGAGCTATTGCATGGAGGACTTCAGTTAGAACTCATGTGACAGAGTTTGGTGGAGTTGTAGAAGTAGTTGGTGGAGTTGTGTTCAGTTTAACTCAGTTAGACACAGTTGAGCTAGTTGTATCTAGTCTAACTGATTAATACACTAGTGAGAGTGGTGTGAATTAATTATTAATTAATTCACTAAATATTAACTCATTAATCAACTCAAGAATACATCAGTTAACTACAGTGCATGGCAGTTTCAGTGGAGACCAGTGGAGAGATAGGTGAAAGGGAAAGATAGACTATCTATTGTGACTATAGTGATGCATATATTGCATCAAACACAGTGGAGATGCCAATGAGGATTGCATAGTCAAGGATGGAGTAATTCGAATTTATTCAGAGCTATTCTTTAGCAGAGATTGCGCAGTGGAGGCAGGCTAGCAGGTGGCAAAGATCGGTGCATGGATTTGCAAGATTAGGCCTGATTAGTGTATGACGATTGTACTGTACTGAGAGCTTGTGATAAACTTTGTATGCTTGTATATTGTCATATGATCTCCATGTTACATAATATATAATTGGGGTTTTCAGCTTTGGGATTTCCTAGTTAAAAACTTTGTTATGTGCGATTGATAATTTTTGTTTATGCTTCACATGTGTGTGCAATTAATTTTTCCGCAAAAGATTAACAAGTGGAATAGATTCAGTATCTTGCATAAAGTTAAATAGTGTGAAATCAAGTGGATCTTGGACATATGCATGCTTAGTGCATATAATTTCTACACCGACAGAAATATGAAAACCAATCAAACACTAAGCTTGAAAGGTATGTCAAGACTTGATTCAATGAGAAGTATGGAGGTCAGCAAAGCAAGCAACCACTCATATGGTCTAACGACACCTAGAAACCCTAGGAAGACAAGGATGAAACCAGCTTTGGAAAAGAGACAACCAAAGGTGTGAAACTTGAACTAGAAATGTCATTGAACAGAGAAGGAACAGAGCTACTCAAATAAGCAAAAACATTCAGAAGGATAAGACTCACTGGCCGATTAAATGAAGGAAAACCTAAAAGGTCATACACAGGAGTCAACGCGACTGTTTATGCCACAACCCACGCTGGAAAGGAAAAAGCGTGACTGTGTAAAATGCATAATGCATTGATCCTGTTAGAGCAATACTAGTGTCGATGAAGGAAAATATTGAAAAATAAAAAGGTTTTCCAAACTGACACTAGGCTTATCACTTCAGTAGAGAGATAAAGGCTTCTAAACAATTACAGGAGCTTCTGAAGAGCTTCCCGGATTATCCACAGTATCAAGAAACATTTGTCGACATTTCGAATCCCAATGGGGATCCATCTTCAGGACAATGGAATGAATAATTTGAAGAAGGGTTTAATTCATTAATAGTGAAGAAGGATATGACAGGAGCCGACCAGAGAAATTAATTTTTTATTTTTTTTTAATTTTAATTATAAATTCTATTTTTTAATTTAATTCAAAAAACCAATAATTTTTATTACCAATTTTCAATAATTTTATTTCCAATTTTAATAATTTAATAATATGAATTGTTTTTATTTTAATATCAATAATTTATAAAAATAATAATAAACTAATTATTTACTAATAAGTATTAACATTTATTTAAAAATGTAAATAAATATTAATATAGTAAATAATTTTTTATTTTATTTCATTAGTTATGTTTATTATTTAATCTAATAAATAATATTAAAATTAATTTATGAATTAATTTAATTTTTATTTTAATATCAATAATTTATAAAAATAAACTAATTATTTAAGTATTAACATCTATTTAAAAATGTAAATAAATATTACTACAGTTAATAATTATTTATTTTATTTCATTAATTATGTTTATTATTTAATCTAATAAATAATATTAATTTATGAATCAATTTTATTTTTATTTTAATATCAATGATTTATAAAAATAAACTAATTATTTACTAATAAGTATTAACATTTATTTAAAAATGTAAATAAATATTAATACAATAAATAATTATTTATTTTATTTCATTAATTATGTTTATTATTTAATCTAATAAATAATATTAATTTATGAATCAATTTTATTTTTATTTTAATATCAATAATTTATAAAAATAAACTAATTATTTACTAATAAGTATTAACATTTATTTAAAAATGTAAATAAATTTTTTTTTTCTAAATTAGTTTAAATATATTAAAGAGGAAGAATAATTAACATTGTGGCCGAAGCCTTAGCTTTGCCCAGAAGTGTGGCATGTTCAGCAAAAGAAACATAAAATTGACTGCCCACTAGGGGAAACCAGTCCAGTCCATACATTGTGCTACTGTACTGCCCACGCAGGGGTATCAGCCTTGGATTCCAAAGTACTTTGCATATATGATAGACTGCTAGACAAAAACTACTGAATAACATAGCTAAAAATTCAAGTTCAATCCCATCAAGTTGGGAATCGTAAAGCAAAAACCTAACACATTTAGAATGATTAAACATCATGATGAGGAAGTGGTTCTTCAATTATGAGGCACCTGTAGGCCTCCATGTCGTCATCCTCCCTTGGCTTGTCTTCCCTTGAGGCGGTGTTGTGCTTGGACTGCTCACGCCCGCAGCGAACCTTCTCCTTATCACTTGGAGATTTTCCTTTGTCCTTGTCCACCTGCCGCTTCTTCTCGTCCATGTCCTGAGCCGTCACTGGGGTTGTCCCTCCCAGATGCATGCTGGTGTCAACCAACAAAATGTAAATAAATATTAATACAATAAATAATTATTTATTTTATTTCATTAATTATGTTTATTATTTAATCTAATAAATAATATTAAAATTAATTTATGTTAGGAAGATAAATTACGTTAAGTAGTTGCTAAT
Source organism: Pinus albicaulis (assembly GCA_034641835.2). Classification (NCBI taxonomy): domain Eukaryota; kingdom Viridiplantae; phylum Streptophyta; class Pinopsida; order Pinales; family Pinaceae; genus Pinus; species Pinus albicaulis. The sequence goes on from CM076578.1 coordinate 1,936,757,368, forward strand.
AATAATTATTAATTAATTAATTATTTTTTATTTTTTAGACAAAATAAAAATTAATTAATGAGAATAATTATTAAAAGTAAGTACCTTAATTATTAAAACGACATTAAAAGAAGAGAGACAAACCTAAGACCATTTACCTAAAAAACTATACCTGGGAGGGTTGCGCTTTCGAGGAAAATCGTAGACAAGACAAGAAATCAAAAAATCAAAAATAGGAGACTGAAATGCTAGCACTCCCCATCGAAGTCGCCAATTTGTTATGTTGGAAAATCCTCTCTGTAGACAGAGACGATCCCTCTAGCCCTAGAGTGGGTCTAGTAACAACAAGGAACAATTAGAAACCTACTTTCCTGGATTGTAAATGCATGCAGATCGTGAATAGATCACCTACCTCAATCTGATGTTAATTGTCATTTGAATGCTACAGAGACAAGGAGATGGACCTTCGATGAAAATCAAAGACAAGAAAAGAAATCAAAAAATCAAAAATAGGAGATTGAAATGCTAGCACTCCCCATCATAGTCACCAATTTTTTATGCAGAAAAATCCTCTCTGTAGACAGAGACGATCCCTCTAGCCCTAGAGTGGTTCTAGTAACAACAAGGAACAATTAGAAACCTACTTTCCTAGATTTTAAATTCATGCAGATCGTGAATAGATCACCTACCTCAATCTGATGTTAATTCTCATTTGAATCCTTTGGTCCTTCGCATTCTGTGGTTAGATCATTGCCGCTACCAACACTTGGTTACCTGCACGAGGGATCAAAATGAAAAAAAACATGAAATCATAACATATATAATGCATATACAACCTACTTAGCTGATCAAGCTAAGAATCCAATCACACATTAAGACAAGAATGGAAAGCACGAACCAATAATACTATATTAAAATGGAGAGTTACAACCTATGTGATACAACTCTGACTCTCATTAAACCAGTCTGATCGAGTGATAGACTCTAAATTAGACATAAAATAAGGCCCATATAACATTTCTTAAGCCCACCTACCTTCCTTATGCACATGAATATATATATTAAAATTTATCCTTCTGCACTTAATAATGTTTTCTTATACTTCAATATTTTCTTAGGAAGGTGTTACACCATTTTTTGGTCATGCTTATTATTATTAGATGGACCCAAGTACACTAAGTAAGACCAATTTTACCCCAAGTAAAATCGCATTCACTATGAAAATAACTTAGTAAACCACCTTTATTAAGTTGTTTATCGTCTAAACAGGAAACCCCATGAGGAAATATTAAATAAATCTATATTTGTTTGATTTTCCTCAAATAATAATTGATTAAACAATAGTTTGATTAATATTCCTAGTTATATTTTAATAGAAATTATATGCACTAAGCATGCATATGTCCAAGATCCACCTGATCTCACACTATTTAAATTTATGCAAGATATTGAATCTATTCCACTTGTTAATCTTTTGCGAAAAAATTAATTGCACACACATGTGAAGCATAAACAAAAATATTCAATCGCACATAACATAGTTTTTAATCGGGAAAGCCTAAAGCTGAAAACCCCAACTATATATTATGTAACATGGAGGTCATATGACAATTTCATACAAGCATACAAAGATTATCACAATCCCTTATTACAGTACAATTTTCATCCCCAAAGAGTACAGTACAATAAAGAAAATGATTCTATCCCCAAAGAGTTAATCTCTAGAATGAAAGAACAGATGAACAAGTATCAAAGGTTGTATGACAATGTAACCAATCAATGTAAGGGACTTGAAGCAGAAAACGTTTCTCTAAAAACAGATCTGGAAAAATCAAAAGGGAAGAATAAAGGTCTTGAAGTTGGAATCATCTCTCTACGAGCAAAACTTGAAGCATCAAGTAAGAAGAGTGAGGAACCTCTACAATCATTTGAAAATGAAGAACTTGGAGCAAAAATCTGGTCTGTCATAGAAGAATCATACAAGGAACATGAAGAACTTCTACAAGCAGATCTTGAAGAATCAAACAAGAAGAATGCAAGACTTGAAGCAGAAATCGTCTCCCTCAAAGAAGATCTCGAAGCATCAAACAAGAAGAATGAAGAACTCTTAAAAACTTTTGAAGAACAAGGAAAAGGGTTGAGAGGAGAAATTCTAAATCTAAATCATCAAGTAGAATATGGAAGAAGGAAAGAAGAAAGCATGACAAAGCAATGTCAAGACTTGGAGGTTGAGGTAAATATTCTCAAAGGTAAATTAGAAGAAAAGGTTAAACTTTTAAGGTTTCATGATAGTACTAATATCTTGGACAATATTCTGAGTAATCAAAGGTCTCCTGTGTTGGGCCGTTAATATACCATTATTATTATCACTTGTGAACGCTTATTCCACCCATTTCTACCATTCTTCATCACGTCATTTATCATAATTTATTATTTAAATCCATTTTATGATGATTTATGCTTCTATGAATGAATGTTATTTATTCTCCTTTATTTCTAATAAATTGATGATTATGAATTATTTTATCAATGATAGTTTTAATAAGTTGGTTATAACATTATCCACCATTTTTAGCCTCCAAGGTAATTTCCAGATTGAAGATTTGATCATTAAAAGTGCCAACTCAGAAATGCGCTGGAATAAGGAGTGACAGTTTTGCGGTTGAGATTCTGAGCAAATGAAGACGAATCTGGAAAATCCGGAAAATGGGTTTTGTCCAGAACGGACCCAATTAACTTTAGTAAAGAACGGTTTGCCCAAATTCGGCCTGTGTTGAGAGATTCGCAGAGTTCTTTAAGCACGATTTTCTCAGATCTGTTGTTGCGGCCGTCCTCCAAATCTCAGCTGCAAAGCCAAATTCGCCTTCTTCTTGTTGATCAATTGGTTGGAAACAATCTAATTTTGTAATAGAAATCATGTTGTATTGTAACTGCTCTCTGATCTCTCTTTATTTAAATCAGAATAGAGATCAGAGAGGGGGATGATTTGGAGATACGTTTTTATGTAATTTTATGTTAAACATCAGTTCTGATTATTGAGTCTCGTGAGAACTGGTTCATTGTACTTTTGTCCGATGCATTAATATAAGCTTGGTGGTTCTCTCATCTCTGCGTCTGGATTAACTTAAGGCGGTGTCCCCTTGGAGGCTAAGGGCCCGGCCCCAGAGGACACTTGCTTCTGTATCACTACGATTTGATTTCTGCGTGGTTTGTTTATCGTTGTTATTTGGTAATCTGATATGCTTTATAAGTTGATATTACATGCTCTGTTAAGATTAAATCATTAAGGTTTCTAAAGACAGAACTATTGTATTGACTCTGCATCATATCACTGTTCTTTTAAGTGTTGATATAATACTGCTAGTCTTTACAGAATACCGTTGCTGTTTAATTACAGAGCCTCTGTGTTGTGCACTTGTTCATCAACATTACGGAATTCATCTTGGGAGTTATGTTCTTTGCGATTGTTGGATCTATAAACAATGCTGTTCTACTTTGAAACGCAGTCGTACTCTTTCTAACTGAGATTGATAATTGGATCAGATTACTATTAATGTGTGCCGTGTGTTAAGTCATTGTGTATTTGTATTTGGCTTTCCAGCGTTGTTTTATATCCTCTCATTAATCAATGCTGTTCTATTTCCTTGTGCTGTTCGATTTATTCTTAGAGTAAAGATTGCTATTAATTTGGCTTTGCTATTGTTCATTTCCATTAATTAGAGTTTGTTGTCCAGATTCTTTTAATTACAGTTTGTTGCCCATTTACTTTGTTGTTCTATTTTGCTATCTGCCGTTCCATTTACTCGCATTTGTTGTTTTGGTGTGAGAGACGATCTAAGGCTGTAGTGAGCCTCGGCATTCACTGTCTAGCTCCCAGACCCATGGTCTATGCTCTAATTTCCTTTCCATCAGTTTCCAAAGGGATGGGCTATTGTTGTCAAACCCTTGACTGATACATTGCTTATTTTTCTGAATGAATGATTTAGTTTAGAACATTTCAGTTTCTTGCTGTTCCAATTAGATTTCGTTTCTAGCTTTCATTTACTTTTGGATTTTAAGCACTATACTGCAAAACATTACTCTTGAGTAAATAGCCGCCTCAGACTGAGTACACTCTTGAAACAAAAAGTCGTCCCTGGGTTGACAATTAATGTGAGGTAATTAGGAGTTACAAAGACACCTTTTTATCACTCCACATTTTGGCGCCGTTGCCGGGGAGAGTGTAGCCATTTCTAAAGAGTAGTGTGAATCTGATGAGTGCCTGCTAGGAGAGAATTGGGTATTAAAAACGGAAGGTAAGAACCTGCGTACGAAGCATGTAACAGTCCTGCTCCCCCGCCCGCTTTCCGGCAGATTTGTTAATTTTTTGTGTAGAAATAGATGTTTGAATTTTTGTGTGAATGACTAGAAAAAATATAGAAATTACAAAAAAAAAAAAAAAACGAATCACATGATTTCACTCAAGTGGTGATGTAAGCACCACCCATTTCACTAACTAATTGACAAGAACATTTGAAGAAGGAGCCTCACAGAAACACATGAAAAACATCTTATATTATGGTAAGAAATGGCTCACGTTTCTACTTTTGAATTTCCTATCAAAGATCTAGGAGGAGTGACACAAATGCACATAATTCCCCCATCTTTACCAAATTTTCATGGTTTAGCAAATGAAGATCGAGATACATTCTTATTTGAGTTCGAAATACTTTGTAGAGGATATGATTATTGTACTAATGATCAAAGATTGAAAGTGTTTCCTCTTACTCTAAAAGGAGCAGCTCTCCGATGGTTCATGAGCCTAGGTGGGAATTGCATCCAATCATGGGAGGACATGAAGAACATATTCTTGAAAAAGTACCAAGACTACTGCAAATCCAATGAAGATATTTTCAGTATAATACAAGGGGAAGATGAAAGTTTGGAGGATTATGTAGATCGATTTCATTATAACCTTCAAAAATCAAAGCATAAGCATTTGGAAAAGGAGATCTTAAAAACACTCCTTCTTAAAGGAATCAAAGATGAATTTTTAGAACTCTTAAATCTGATAGGAAAAGGTGATGTTTTTCAGTTATCATATGATGATGTTTGTGAGTTGTGCATAAGGTATTCAAGAGGAATCTTCAAGGATGGTAAGAATTCTAGAGATGTTTGTTCTTTCTTTTCCAAATCTGCTACAAGAATAGGAGACATAAGAGCTGAAATCAATGATTTATTTGAAAATTTTAAAGTTGATTTTATTAGCTCTCTAAAGTCACAATTGAACGTTTTGTAGGTTCATAAAAATGAAGAATTTGATGAAGTGTTTTTTCATGACCGAAAGGAGCAGCCCATAGATGGTTACTCTTCCTTATCTAGGATGGAAGTATCATATCAAAAAGGTGAGGAAGCTGCAACAAGGTCAAAACCATGGAAATCATGGCCTACAGGTATGGTTCAAAACACTTCCTCTCCACTTTCTTACTTGCATAATCCATTATGGAATACTAATGTGTTAGGGCAGCCATGTCAATCTCAATATAACCACCAACAATTTTGTCTACAAGCTTGGCATGGTTCACCTTATGATTGCATGACTACTCTCCCTCATCTTGTAGCACAAGCATATTCTCCATATTCTCCACCAGCTCTTTCACAACATCCTGCTTGCATATCAAATTTATCGACTCAACCCAACCAAACACATCATCACAATGCTCCATTCCATACACAATTTCCTGCTCAACTAATTCCACACCCTCACCACAATAAACCAGTACAACATGCTTACAATGTTGAACTGCCAAATTTACCCACCCTTCCCACCCATTCTATCTCACATGCGCCATTAGAGAAAACTTACAATGAGATTCAGAATGTTTCAAATTCAAAAATTGTAGGAGCTATGGAAGCAAATGAGGTTTCTTCTAGGTTGCACCAACAACCCATTTTAAAAGCTCAAGAACTTCATGGTATGATGGGAAATCAAGAAATTAACGGATATATTGAAGATTGGTTTCACTCCATCACGTGTTTGCATCATCACTCTATGCTTCAACAATTTTTGATACCATTTTTTCAAAGGAAGTTGGCTTCTCATACCCTAATTTTCATTAATATGCATTTTTCAAATTTGGGTATGTGTATACATGAAGCCTTATTTCGAAAATGGCTCCACTGGAAGTACTCATATACGTAGTCATATTCATTTTTCAAATCAAAATAGGTTAGTATAGAACATAAAATAAATAAGAGAATAAATAAATGCATTTTGTTTTTTATGTAAAACTAGTTGTTTTTTGTTGCAACATGCTATGCAAATCAATATTGATGATAATTTTTTAATTCATTTGTGTATGTAGATGACTTATAATGGAAATAATAGCTCTACAAACACTCATATTCATTTTTTATCACCAATTTAAAAAAATGCTTGAATATCATTTTTTTGGCTTGCGGGCTTGATGAACTTTCTGGAAAAACAGTCGGGACAGTCATGTTTTGAGGGACCAAAAATGAATTTTTTTAAAACCTGTTTCTACCCTAGGTATCCCTTGATGTCTACTTTCTAACCCAATTTGAATCAGTCAATTTGGATTTGAAACGAAAAAGTTAGAACCAAAACATTGACCGGATGTCTAGCGGGCAGCTCAGGAACAGAGTTGGGACAGTCAGTTTTTGGAGGCCTAAATGACCATATTTTTAAAAGATGTTTCTACCCTAGATATCCCTTGATGTCTAATTTCTAACCCAATTTGAATCAGTCAATTTTTATTTGAAACGAAAACGTTAGAACCAAAACATTGACCGGATGTCTAGCGGGCAGCTCAAGAACAAAGTTGGGACAGTCAGTTTTTGGAGGCCTAAATGACCATATTTTTAAAACCTGTTTCTATGGTAGCTTCCCCTATGAATCTGGTTTCCAATGCAATTGGAATAACTCATTTGAAATATCGTATGGGGAAGTTATGATCAAAATACTGACTGTCTATCGTAAATCAGCACCCTTAAAACTCTGTTTTTCCAGATGTTCCTTACAGTATTTCACCTATCAATTCTTCTTTTCTTCAAAACCTGTTTCTATTTTAGATAAATAAATGAATCTACTTTCATTTCCAATTTTAATCATTCGAATCCGACATCAAACGAAGAATCTATGCTTAAAACATTCATTGTTGTTCTAAGTGGGGTAAGCGAAAATGACTCTGTTATGCAGGTTGTTCTAAGTAAAATTGACATATCATATCATTGAATTTTTAAAACCTGTTGCTATTGGAGATTAACCTTTGAATTATCTCTCATTTGGCTTTGGAATCACTCAATTTGGACGAAAAACAAAGAAGTTGTGACTAAAACACTGCAGGTTAACATGATTGGCCACTGCTCTCCCGCAGGTAACAAATATATTTTACTTTGTTATTTTCTCCATGGATTTGTTCTACAGAGTAACTACTTGTTAGTTTTTTTGCATAATTCTTGGATTACGGGAGCCCGCGCACCTCTCTTTCTCCATGATTTAATGTTTTCTTGCAGGTAGACACTCGTTTTTTGCAGGTCTTGGGAAAATAAAGAAGGTCAATTTATGGACGAGTGATTCTTGAAACAAATTTTAATAAAACAAAGGAATTTCATCCAATTCATTACCCAACGGATTCATAATAGAAGAAATGAAGAATTGATTTCCATTTAAAGATTCATGTCTTGTCACTGCTGCCAAAACATTTTTCAAAAAGATCATTTTTTTTACATACTATCATAGCTGTTGTAACTTAATTGACATATTGTTTTTTAAAATGTTTTTTCTTTTCTAATTTCTCTTATATTTTGTGTTTCAGGTATTGCTTCATTCAAAGTGTAACTCATCCTCAACATCAATACCGTGAACAGCTAATTTGTTTTTTTGCATGTTTGCTTTGTATGACTGTCCATTTTGCTGTTCTTTTTCCAAAGGAACGGCACTTGTGTTTTTGCTGTTCCTTTTCCAAAGGAACGACACTTTTAGTTTTTGCTGTTCCTTTTTCCAAAGTAACGACATTTGCATTTTTTGTTTTTTTTGTGTGCATTTCCTTTGTTGTTCCCTACAAGGAACAACACTCTTTTTGAGTGTTTTTGCTGTTCCTTCAAAAGAGCAGCACTTTGGGAGTATTTTCGAGAGCAACCCTTCCTTCCTCTTGTGGAATTATTTTTAATTCATCTCAACCACATTTTACTGATTCCCTTTCATGGCATGAAGTACACTACTTATGAGGACAAGAATTATGGATTCTATTGAAGCAAGTTAATATCATTCATGTTATGATCTTTAACAGGACAGCTCCTTGATGATAGATTATTTTCAAAAGGGACACAATTATTTATATACTACTTTACTGCATTGTTTTCTGTTGAACATGATATTGATTGATCATCTTAATACCATGCGGGTTCCACCCTTCTGGATTATAATCTTCTCTGTCTGTAATAAATGAGATTATGGGTATATTTTTCTATTGACATGTTCAACTTCTTCCACCATCCCTGCTCTTAAGGAGTACTGAGCCTCCCTCTTTTTATCATAAAATTGTGTAATAATAACAAAATTTTGTTCACAGATGGAGGATAGGGGGTCTCATTACGAGCCAGCCTACCATGTTCATAAGGCTGTAACAAAGTGACATTCCCATTATGGCCACCACACCAGGGTTATGATCCATTGGATAGTCAAATTATCCTTGGAACAGGAGGTCTCATCACGAGCCGGCCTAATCACTTTTGCTACATCCCAGTGAATGGCAGTGTGGTTATCTGGTTACCACGCCAGCACACTGATCTCTTCTGTAGAACAGCACTGTAACTCTCCATTTATAAATTGAGGATCCTGGCTCATATGGGTTAAAAAGCAACCCTGCCGAGGCTATGGATGCCTGCTGGCAGCAGCGGCTCTGCTTATGGTATTGAAGTTATATCTTATCGTCAATTATTACTATAATACCCTTTTCTTATTTTTTCTTTTTATCAGAGAAGTTATTTCCTTAATTTTCCCTGTTTTGAACCTTTATGCATGAGAAATTTTTTTATGATCAATCGCATCATTTTCAGCTAGAATACTGTCAGTAAAGCATTTTTTTTAGCATATTGTTGTCCTTTTTCGTTTTGCATAAACTATCATCAATCCAAAGCGTCCTCTCTCTTATTCATAACTATCTTTACACACTCTGCTCTCATTATAATCATAACTCTCGTTGTCCTATCATTGATATGTGTACTCTGCTTCATTTACTGATATATTGTTCATTCCCGTGCCTTGCCGTCAGCATAACCCCTCTCATACGCTTTATGGTCATGGCATTCCTTTTCCAATTGGAGGGGGGAATGTATGCATTATGGGATAGCATGCGATATGATTACTGCACTTTGCCATACCTTGTTGATTTGACAAACTATTACCTGTATACAAAAGTTTTTTTGATTGAAATTTTTTCATACATCTTAATCTGTTGCTATTCAAAACTAACACTATGGATTCAAGAACATTGTATGCCAAATAGTGATTTGTTTACAGGAAAACAACAAGTATGGGGCATAACTCTATTCGCAGCATGACTACACTATTGCAACTAACAGAAGAGGCTCGAGCAACTCGCGAACGTGAACAATTCTTCAAACATGATGTGCTTACCTAGATTCCACCTTTTGCATCACTTTCAACACCAACTCTGCCTACATCAGCTTCAACCACTGTCAGTCCATATCTGTTATTCCACATTTTTTGAGGTAAAACTTGAGGTAAAATAGCATAATTTTCTGATTTATTACGAATTTAGGAGAATTTCATGAAAATCCATTTTGAGCATTATTTATCATCCTTCATTCCACATCTTTACCACTTTCCCTTTTTCAGCAGCATATCATTTTTGAGTATGGGGGAGTGTTCCTTTCATTCATTTCTTTCTTATAACCATGTCATTCATATTCTTTATCATCCATTGCTATTCTTATTCACTCTCACCACCTCCCTTATTCCATGTTGTTTTACACCAAGCATAGAATTCAACAGCTGGTAGCAACCACCTCAATTTTTTTTCTAGCATCGCATGAGGGCATGCTAATTTTTCAGAGAGGGGGAGGAATTGCTACGCATGATGGATGTTTTCAATTTTCTTTTTCATTTAAGGCATACAATTTCATTTTTACACAATGCAGAAATTGATTTCCATAATATTTTTAAAAAACCATGAACTCAATTCTTGTGATTTCTGGAAAACAAAGACGTATCATTAATACAAACCCAGATAATTTCAAGATAAATTGGTTCATAAAATTTCGGAAATCATGCACTCTCACCTACAGCCATTTTGTTTATATCTCATGATCCGTGCATCAAAACGATCTGATTTTTGGATCATAGAGACATTCATATATTATAAATCTACTTGCCAAATTTCAACAAAAGCTGGTTTGTAGTTTTTGAGAAAATGGTTAATGAAGTTTGTTGTTATCTATATCATATTTTGCTGCAACTTCATACATATAGTTGAATGTCAATGTAAAAATTGTTATGCCTTCATTAAGATTGCTAAAATTGAATATTCATTAATTAAGGAAGCATTAATTTGTTCTCAAATTTTTATTGCTTGGTTAACACATGGGTTTTGTCTTGGGGTTGCATGAAGACATGCAATATATTCAGGTTTTCGTTGCATGAGGACATGCAACATATTGAGTGTGGGGGTATGTTGGGTCGTTAATATGCCATTATTATTATCACTTGTGAACGCTTATTCCACCCATTTCTACCATTCTCCATCACGTCATTTATTATAATTTATTATTTAAATCCATTTTATAATGATTTATGCTCTTATGAATGAATATTATTTATTCTCCTTTATTTCTAATAAATTGAAGATTATGTATGATTTTATCAATGATAGTTTTAATAAATCAATTGTAACATTATTCACCATTTTTAGCCTCCAAGATAATTTCCAGATTGAAGATTTGATCATTAAAAGTGCCAACTCAGAAATTCGCTGGAATAAGAAGTGACGATTTTGCGGTTGAGATTCTGAGCAAATGAAGAAGAATCTAGAAAATCCAGAACATGGGTTTTGTCCAGAACGGACCCAATTAACTTTAGTAAAGAACGGTTTGCCCAAATTCGGCTTGTACTAAGAGAAACGCAGGGTTCTTTGAGCACGATTTTCTCAGATTTGTTGTTGCGGCCGTCCTCCAAATCTCAGCTGCAAAGCCAAATTCGCCTTGTTCTTGTTGATCAAATGGTTAGAAGCAAACCAATTTTGTAATAGAATCATGTTGCAATTATCTCTATTGTAACCACTCTCTGCTCTCTTTGTATTTAAATCAGAACAGAGATCAGAGAGGGGGAAGGAATTTGAGGATGATTCGGGATGGATTCGAATGATGGAATTGAGGATTCAGACTTAGAGATTCAAGAATGAAGATGGATTATTCATGATAGGATAGGGATTGTTGCATTGACATTGTAATCTTCAAAGCTTTTGCTGTTGTAATGATTTCACAATTTGAGGATGAATAAATAAAAGGGTTGTTGTTCATTCACCTGATCTGAAGTAGCCCAGCAGCATCCGCTGGCGGCTAAGGGCCCAGCCTCTGGTAGAGTATGCTGCTGTTGTATCATATCTTTCCAATTTCCGCCGTGTGATGGTTTGATTTAGTTCCTATTTCTTTGAATCGTAATGCTTTACAGTTTCATGTTCTTTACTTTGCTGTTTAGTATGGTTGATTAATTGCAAGAGTTTGCTTTTAAAGAGCTTTCCTAGTTTACTTTCAATGGCAGCTTTCCATTTCCTGTTATTTGCATTATCTTTGCTTTGGTGTGAAGAACGATCTGAAACTGTAGTGGGCATTGGAATTTTCTGTCTAGTCCCCAGATTAATTATCTGTTCCTTGGTTACTTTTGGTTACATCAGTTTCCAAAGGGATGAGTTATTGTTACTGGACCCTTGACTGATACATTGCTTATTTTTCCGAATGCATGATTTAAGTCTTAAAATGCTTTGTTGTAAGTAGATTTTATTTCCAGCTTTCATTTACTTTTGGATTTTAAGAACTATACTGCAAAACATTACTCTTGAGTAAATAGCCGCCTCAGACTGAGTACACTCTTGAAACAAAAAGTCGTCCCTGGGTTGACAATTAATGTGAGGTAATTAGGAGTTACAAAGACACCTTTTTATCGCTCCACAAGGAGAAGAGGAAGTCACAACATAAAATAGTATCAACAAAGATATATCTAGGTGAGTTTGCAATGAAGTTATAATAGGACTTCTCTTTAGTATCGTGTATTTCTACCAACACCATCATTTCTAGAAGTGTGTGTTACTTGGGCAGAGGTGCATCATGTCATATGAAAAAAGCACAAGAGTTTTTTAGTGGTCTAAGGGAGAAAGAATTAGGGACTCATGTGTGAAGGGAGAGGGAACTATCTTATTCACACTCAATTCAGCTAGATTGTTGGAATACAAGGACATGTTGTATGTGCCAACACGAAAGAATACATTTCTTTCAATCTGAATTATGGAGGACATAAGATTTGTATTCATGTTTTGGAATGGGAAAGTGCTCATTCATCCAAAGGAATCTAGCCCTGACACAACATTAGTTATTAGTGTTTGAGAGGGCATGTCTTGGTACATGAAAATGAAAACTTGTGTGAGTTGTGGCATAGGAAGATGGGAATCGTGCACTAAATACCATTTTATATCCTAAAGGAGATTCTAACGGGTCTCCTAGTTTTCAGTATTGACTAGCAGGGCATGTACAAAAGGTATGCACTGGGAAATAATGTCAAGGATGTTGTTCCAAGTAGCAAGAGAAATTATAAGGATATCTTATACCTTATACATTTAGATGTGTGTGTAGGATGTTAATGGAATTATTGTAGGGAGCATTATACAATTTGAATTTCATTGTTGGCTACTCTAGGAAGACGTGGATCTAATTTATGAAGACCAAAGATGAGGTCTTTAGTTGATTCCACAAGTTCAAGGCCTAGGTGGAGGACTAAAAAGAGAAGAGGATTAAGGGTGAGTTAAAAATCTCATACAACCATCAACAAACTCGGGTTATGGAGATATGATCAATATAACATTGGTTCTTCCAAGGATATGATACATGACTAAGATTTTCCTATTCTCATATGGGAAGAGGCACATAACATGATAACATGTGCAAAACATGAGTCCTCATAGGATATTGGGGAGAAGACTCTAAAGGGAGATTTCACTAAGCTGAAACCATAGGTAAGAAATTTGGGATCTTTGGTTGTTTGGTATACATCCATGTGCTTGGGGAGAAGAGGACGACACCAAATCCTTCAAAAGAGAAAGGAATATTTTTGGGATACAATGAGAATTCAAAGGCTTATAAGATCTTCATTCCAACATAGAAGAGGATAGTTGTGAGTATATTGTTGAAAATGCAACAAGATGATGGAACTTAGTGAAATGAAGTCACCTTCACTAAGTGGGCCCGTAGGCTATTTTTTGGCGCAAAGTCTATTTTTAGACTATGTCTATTTTTAGACATATGGATCATGGTCTATGAGTTGCAGGATGCTATTTATGGATGATTGGTCGAGTTGGTAAAAATAGATGGACCTCTATTTTTAGACATTGGGCGGTTTCTTTTTTAGACTGTCGGGCTAAAAATAGAACAGTCAAATATTATTAACCCTTAATAATATTTAGACTATAAACATTATCTTATCCTCTTGGAGCACTTCACTTTGATGCTTGGATGTGGCACATGCAGATGATAGAAGAAAAATATGCTTTTCCTAAGGGTTAGTTGAGCTATTGCATGGTTGAACTCAGTTAGAACTCATGTGGCAGAGTTTGGTGGAGTTGATGAGACAGTTGGTGGAGTTGTGTTCGGTTTAACTTAGTTGAACTAGTTGTATTTAGTCTAACTGGAAAATACACTAGTGATGAGTGGTGTGAATTAATTATTAATTAATTCACTAATTATTAACTCATAAATCAACTAAAGAACACATCATTTAACTGCAATGCATGGACAGTTCAGTGGAGACCAGTGTTAGAGGTGGGTGAAAGGGTGTGTGTGACTATCAGTTGTGACCATGATTGTGCATGAGATTTGCACACCAATTGATGGAGATTGCCAATGAGGATTGCACAGTTGGAGCTAGTGGGATTCGAACTTGGATCTCATTCATTACTCACTTGGATTGCGCAGTAGAGGCAGGCAGACTTGTGGAGGATATTTGAACCCATGACTTGTTCAAAT